>SSNS01000022.1:3788560-3930167 GCA_006937985.1 Aphyosemion australe
TATAACTAGGGGTGGGACTCGATTAAAAAATTAATCTAATTAATTAGAGGCTTTGTTATTAATTAATCTTGATTAATCGCATTTTATTCGTTCAAGAAAATTTGCCCTGAAAGCAATTTTTTAAAATTAAAAACAATGAGACAGAGAATCAAACAATAGTCATTGACATTATTATTGTAAACACAAGCTCTTAAATTTCTAAAAAAAATGCTTTTAAATTGTATTTCAATTCAAAACAGGAGAAAAAAAAATATACAACTGGTAAAAATAGGACAGACCTAAAAGTACAATACTATTTTACATACATTTTGATAATGGTATTGTCTTAATAATAATAATAATAATAATAATAATAATAATAATAATAATAATAATAATAATAATAATGGGTTGATAGAATGTGTGCAATTTGATTTAATTTAGCATCATTAGAGACAGAAATGAAGGCAAAAACACATGAAGAGGGATTTCTGATCACTCATTTGATTGTAGTTTTAGTTGTGTTTGGAGCACATAAAAAAGGTTTACATGGTCTTGTAGCCAAGGTTCTGAGATTTCCTTAGAGGTGCAGCTTGACTATATTGATATTTAGGGCATGGATTTTGCTGCTAAACTTCAACATCCCCCATATTGGGGACCCTCGGCCTTAAAGGGTTAAATGCGTTAATTTTTTTAACACGTTTTTTAAAAAATTAATTAATCATAATTAACGTGTTAAATTCCCACCCCTAGTTATAGCCCAGCTGTCTAGGAAGCCTGGGGTAACATGGAGAACACGTGACTCAGGCATTTAGGTTAATTAACCTAACTTAACAAACATTTTATTTTTGCCGTCAGGCCAGACTTGATTAGAGATCCTTTAAAAGCACAAGGGCAAATCGGGACATGACCCAAAACTCAGCTTACCAAACCTAAAGCACTTTATAAAATTCCTAGCAGAACATCTTTACCTTTAGTTTGCTTCAATTTCAACTCCTCTGAGTCGCTACTCACTGAACGCACAACGTTCATAAAGACAGGGACTCCTCTGAGTCTATGAACAGGACACACAGCTGTAGGCTAGGCCGACTCATTTGAGGTTCAAAGTCTGTCGAGGAGCCAACAGGCTGCTCAGGTCTGTTTCTCCTTGAGGATCTGCTCCAGAAGGTCTTTTATCCTCTGGCGTCTTCTTCCAGCTGCTGATTGTAACTCCGCCCAGCTGGTGTTGCAGGGCGGAGCCAGGTAGAGCAGGAGGAAGCGGGCGCAGCCTGTAGCACACTGGACCGCGTGGTGCTGATGGACAGCTCCTCTGGAGACTCCTCTGGTGCAGCGCCATGGCGAAACACAAGAAACGGGGAGGAAAGGGAAACACAATCAGCTGTTTCTGTAACAAAATGAATATTAGAACAAAAATTGAAATAACTGTTTGAAATGTTTCTCAATTTCAGATAAATGTGTTGGATGCATGTTGTTTAAACCAAAGAGGGAGAATCTAATAATACAGTTACCACAAGAACTGATTTAGTGTGCCAACCTAAAATTTCCCCAGGCCACATCTCCCCTATGAAAATATTCTGGTGGTACCGCCGGTTGTTGTCCTAATGACAGATCAGAACTCACTTGATGGATTATATAACCTCTCTGGACCGGGATCAGCTTGAGGAATGCCCGAGATTCCTTTTGGGATCAGTTAAAACTGGACAGATTAGACGTGTCTGTGTGAGACCTTTTCCTATTTAGTTAGACTTTTCTCAAGGAACCCATGACTCTGCTGCTAAAAGACTTGATGTCACAAGCTGAGCCCCTGTAGTAAATAGAAAAGTACATTTGTTTCAAAAGAGTGCATTCTAGGAACGATTTGTAACAAAACCTATAAACCGTTATAAAACTGGAGTTTTGTGGACATTTGTGCTTAAAGACGGGCGGATTTTGTTGAATTGATTATCTTTGCTGAGGACCATTTTAGCACGCCTTTCACTGCCGCGGTGCTCGCTGTGAAAGGAGAGAAGAATGGGCGAGAGGATTGTGGGACACAAGCAGACAGAGAAATAACCAGGAGACGTGGTGTAAAATCAGAGGATATTTAGAGAGCGTGGGTTTGGAAATGAGGCTTTAGCTGAATGATGCGGTGCTGGTAAAAAGTGAGGGAGAAACAGAGGAGCACGTTGGTCTCATCGTCCCCTGCTTGGTGTATTTCTTCCTGACTCTCATATATCCTCATTTGCTCCCTGCACCTCTTTGTCATTTGTTTCTGCAGCACTTTTAGTTTTATTTCCCAGCGGCGCACTCGACTTTACCCTGCTGTGATCTACTGATGTCTCATTACCCGTTTTATCCATCTGTTTATCTTCCTCCCGTTCTTTTATCTGCCTCTGCTCTCTTTAACGCGCCTCTGTTTCTCTCCAGTCTGATCCATCTGGGCTCCCTCAGTGCGTTGCAATGCTGCACAAAGACACCAGGAGGCAGTCAAGCCTCTACATTCATGTTCATACCGGGAGTTAACTTCAGCAGCCACATCATCTGGATCAATACGTGGTTTAAACATTTGTTTATGACAAAATGTGATTTAGATAAAAAATCAGAGTCAGGTGATGAAAATTAGATCTCAGCTGCTGTCAAATATTCAGACGCTTCACTCACATAAGCTGTAAATCTGTACGCTCATCCAGAAAAGAGAGGCTGCCTCAGCGCCTGTTGATTAGGAGGAGCATTAAACCAGCCCGACTCTAATGATGGCAGCTGATGATGTCACATTTTACAAGATATTTAAACCTATTCTAAGTGTGAAGCAGGTGCATTAAAAAAAATGTGTCTTTTAGCAACACAGCTGCTTTTTATTATTGCTGTGAGAGATAAAAATACTGGAGTTTCTGTAAGAATATATGAATTTTTCATATGGGCAGTTTATTATTATTATCATCATTATCATCATCATTATTATTACTATTATTATTATTATCATGGTAAATGGTAAATGGCCTGTATTTGTATAGCTCCTTCTAACCCCCCAAGGCGCTTCACAACACAATCAGTCATCCACCCATGCACACACACATTCACACGCTGGTGGGGATGAGCTACGATGTAGCCACAGCTGCCCTGGGGCGCACTGACGGAGGCGAGGCTGCCGAGCATAGGTGCCACCAGTCCCTCCGACCACCACCAGCAGGCAAGTTAAGTGTCTTGCCCAAGGACACACAGCAGCATTCTCTGGCCGGAGCCGGGATTGAACCTGCAACCTTCCGATTACTGGACAACCCGCTCTACCTCCTGAGCTACTGCTGCCCATTATCATCATTATTATTATTACTACTACTACTACTATTATTATTATTATTATTACTACTATTATTATTATTATCATTATTATTATTATCACTATTATTATTATTATTATTATTATCATCATCATTATTATTATTATTATTATTATTATTATTATCATCATTATTATTACTATTATTATTATTATTATTATTATTATTATTATTATTATTATATCAGTTTAAAATATAGTCATAACATTATGGTTTCTAAGCGAACGTCTGTTTAAATATAAACTGTGTGCCCAACATTGATTCATCACAAGACAACCGACCATTTATTTTATGATTTTTATCCTTTTGTTTACCTAAAACTTTTTTATAGATAGATCGATAAACCTTGACAATTCTAAAGATAAATTATATAAAATACCACAAATATTAACAAATGTACACAAAAAACAGTAAATTGTTTGTTATTCTGAATGTTCAGCGTTTTATCACTTGCTTAAAAATCTGCCTAAAATCATTAAATCCAAACTCATGTTTATTTGTAGAAATGTTCATAAATGCATAAATGTCTCATATAATAGGGACCTTTATAAAAAATAAAACAATTCAAATGTGAATCTAAGATTCACTCCACATTCACAATATAAATATTAGTGTACCCCTTATTGATGATGTTGTTCAGGAACATGCATTATCTCTTATTTGTTGTTTTTATCCATTTATTAATATTTAGTTTGATTGTAGCGCTCAGCTGCAGCACAGAGGCAACTGGTGTATAACTTTGTGAAGTTTCACCTAAATAACCTGTTTCCTCACCTGCTTCTCATCTGGTATTCAGCTCACCTGTCTTCACCCCCCCAGCAGCATACATACTCACCAACACCACGACTGTGTTTCCCCTTATTTCCTTGTGTTCACCTCATGCTGCGGTGCCTCTGACTTATTGTGTCTCTTTATGGTCACTGCTTTTTCTTTTTACAATCTTACCTTCATATTATGAGCTTCGGAGTCTGCAGCTTGACTCAGAGAGTGTGTTCCATCTCTAGATGGAAACACATTTCCTGATCAGTCTGTTGTCCACGTGGATTTCAGAAAGGAAACACCATCCTTTAAAAAATAATTTTATTCTGTCCTATAAGATTTTCTAACCACATGTCTTATAAATTGATTCTGTCTCACTCATCAGAACTAATGCAACTGAATATGAACAATAGAATATTTTATTATAACTTGATTTATGAACCTGAAGTTTGTTTTTATGTATTTGAATGATCTTATAATGCTTTAAGGTGGAATATGGAACAGCAAAGCGACATCTAGTGTGTGGAGGTTGTAGCTGCAACAACAGAACAAGGTTTCCAGCCATCAGGATGCCAGGTTCTCTGTTGATACGTGAAGTGAGCAGCCAGCACCAGGTCCAGTGGCGACCTAAACTCACTCTGGTTTTAGATCTTTTATGGTCGCTCCTCTTCTGAGAATAACGACATCTTCTGGGCTCAGAAGCAGCTGCTTGACTTGCCGAGTCCGCCATTTTCCACATTGCCAGCCTCGCTGTGCCGAGCGGACTGTTTATGTATTTGGCTGGTAGATGTAAACATAAACCCAGTGCCCGTCAAAATAAATACTTGATTATTTTTTAATCAAAAATAGCTTTTAAAGGAAATTCTGTACCTTCATTCTGCACACCTCTAAACACCCCGTGGAGGTGTTATTTTTTTTAAACATATAGCTTTTTATTAAATTGTTCCATATTCAATCTTTAAACCTGCGTCACAGCTCAGGTTAAATGTTGTTGCAGCGCTGCTTTTCTACTTAAAAAACTATTTTCCCCACCATCTTTCCTCAAACTTCATATTTTCAAATGAGGTCACACCTAAACCTGCATTTTGAATATTGCCACTTCATTCCTGTCAGCGCTCCAAGCTCTTCTATTTGATTTCCTGTAGCTCTGATCTGACAATCCTCATAAAAGAGAAGGAATAAATCCAAACTTCCTTTTCCTTGATCTCCATAAGGTTTCCTTTCAACTCCTAATAATTTGTGGTCTTTGTTTTGGTGAATGTGGAGCTTTTGAAAGCTCAATCATCCCCTTCTGTATTTGAACAACTCTCCGCTTGGCAGGGTTGCTCATCGTATCACGTTCGAAAAAATGCCAAAAATAGCAGCAGAAATCACTAAGGCAGCAAGATCTAAAGCACTAAGAAGGAGAATTTTGGAAATTATAGAGGAAAGAAATGCTCTGAGAAATATAGAGGAAAGGAAATTACTGCTAGAGTTAATGTGTGGCATGATTCCAAATAAAGACCTGAGCAATAACATCCTCATTTTATTAGATGCTACATGTAAAAGTTTGGATTTTCAACAGGTTTACTTAAAATACATAGAATGCATGCACGTCATCCACCATGTGAGTTTTAAAGGTGTTGAACACAATACCTGTGCAGGAAGCTCTGGTGCACCATTTTCAGGAGTGAGCCACATCAAAGCTGAGCTGCAGACGAGTCTTATTTCCTGATATTTGGACATCTCACCTCAGATTGGACCATTCTCATTTACCGCAGCTTCATCTCTGGAAAGATGAGTACATTAGCAAACACCTGAGCGTTGCTGTAACTGTGAGGGGTTAGGGGTCAAGTATCCAGATTTGTTGCTTCAGTCTGTGTAGATGAGCTGTGGTCAGGGGCGTTTCTAGGGAGTGGCCTGAGGTGGCACATGCCACCCTTGGAATCTGACTGACCACCCCAGGTGTCACCCTTACTGAGTTCCATTTAAATTGACTTAATGTCCACAAAAGGTTTGGGGTTCTAAACCTCAAGCATGCACTTTTAACACTGGTTTTTGCCCCAGGCTGCAGAACGTGTCTGCATTATTGTTATTATTCATTATTATTTTAGTGTCCCGGTCACATGACACTTCACATGGTGGCAGTAATGCACCAAGAAGTGGCTTGCTAACCACCACAAACAGTTAGAAGAAGAATAAATGGTCTGTATTTGTATAGCGCCTTCTTAGGGTTCTACAACCCCCCAAGGTGCTTCACAACACAATCAGTCATCCACCCATTCACACCCTGGTGGGGATGAGCTACATTGTAGCTACAGCTGCCCTGGGGCGCACTGACAGAGGCGAGGCTGCCGTACACTGGTGCAGCCAGTCCCTCCGGCCAGCAGGCAAGGTGGGTTAAGTGTCGTGCCCAAGGACACGACGACAGTGACAGACTGAGCGGGACGCGAACCTGCAACCTTCCAATTGCAAGGCGGCCACTTAACTCCGTTGTGTACATGTATATATCCAATACTTTCTAATAAAATAGTTTGTTTTGCCTTCCTCAAGCAGGTAGTAAAAATAAAAGACCCTTCTTTAATTTCCCCAAAATGGCTCCGTCTTGTTGGGAGCTAAATGCAGCAGCTTGGATCCAGTTCTTCCTCAGCAGAGTGACATTTGTGGTCCAGCAGCAGGGTGCTGTCAGCTCACTAGCCTCTATTCTCACCCTCCATAAGCACGTTTGACTTTATCTGTTGACTTTTGGGCCATCTGGCTGCTCCCCGCTGTCCAAAGGTGGACACGCACCACTGACTGCCCCAGGAGACATTAGTGACACCCACTTGATTTTCACCTTCCTACCCATCATACTTTATTATTGTCACATTTTATTTTCCTCACTTCTGGTCTGAGGGTTATTCTGTGCTGCAGACTTTGCCCCGTGTCTCTGGCATGAGTCGTATTTGAGTCATTTTGATTTCTTGCTTTTGCTTCTTTCAAACCGAGTTATGAGCTTCAAGTGTTTATTACGCCGGCCCGTCTGATGGATGCTTTTAGTTTACTGGGTCAGAGGAAATGGGGCGTATTCTTCCATCTTTCTTATTCTATAAACTTTCATTCAATCCTTTGGGTAAATCTGTGCAGACGGTATAATAGAATAGAATTCACCCGAAATCCTGGAGCAGAGGAGCAGCAATAATAAATCTGTTCAAAATATGCTTATACACTCACTTGTCTAACGTTTTCAAGGTTGAGTAGATTTAGGAGATGTTAGGTGAAGTTCACCTCTGTGTTTAGGCTGTGGAGGCAAAATGGAAACAAAATTCTTATTTAAAAACAAACTCATATTTATTTGATCTGGAATTTCAAACTTTGGTCAGGACATGAGACTTTTGTCATGCGGTGCTGTAGCCCTAGATGCCATGCATGCGAGACAGCTATAAAAACATAGAGAAAACAAGCTAGCATCCGCTAATCACTCCAGCATCCAAACACCATCAGCTTTAGCAGGATGGGAGTTCAGCTCCCAGGTTCAGGTTTTAAATACGATCGGTCACTCTGAGTTTCACATACAGACTAAATGTGAAAATAGTCTTCAACAACCTGCAATAGCCGAAGAAAAATAATAGACGGGGAAACGCCCGGGTCAGAAAAAGCCACACAGATCTATGTCACACTGCAAATTAACATTCATTGACTCATCCATCTTGGCTAGCAAACATGAAGTCTGTTGTTGACTTAACGTCCAAGAGAAAGCACGTCACGGCTAGTAGCAGCTAGCATTAGCATTAGTGACTCCACAACATGGCGGAACACGTTCAGGGTTGTGTTATTTGTGGAGATAAAACGTCAACATTGCATTTTCTACCCAAGAAAGAAGTGCGAATGGAGGGAGCGGAAGAGTTGGGTTGCTGTTAACCAATCAGAGGTGAGGCGGTCGCATATCATGAATATTAATGAGTAAGACTCCAAATCCCCCACTCCTCTAACTGCTCCTTCCTGAAACAGGAGCTTTTTTCCACAGAAAATGACTCCCAAAGGATTCATTCATACTAGAGACCACAGCAGATTTATAATTCACAAATATAGTTTTTTTTCTTGTTGAATTAGGTTGTAATACCTTTCATTCACCACAAGGGGAGCTGCATATCCAGCTGCCCCTTCACTTCCTCTCAGAATCCTGCTGCACATACGAACCCCTGAAAAATGCCTTTGGCTAAACGCCGCTGATCCAAGTATTTCTGAAGTGCCTGGCTCAGTTTGAAATTTACAGCAAAATTTCAAGTAAGTGCAAACAGAGTGAACACAGGGTGACCTTCTTGCAATATAGATTTAGTTTAATAAAGCACACAGGGCTTTCATTTTATGTAAATTATTATTCCAGGGTGCCGTGTGCAGCCATGCCTTGATGCTAATTACGAAAAAAAAAACATCAGCAGGATGTTGCTTTGACCTTTATGGATATTGAGGAAAAAATGGTGTTTGCTCTTCGATAAATAGAAAGAAAAAGCCTGAGTGACATTTAAGGTAAGCTTGCCTTAATAAGAAAGCGAATATAATTCCTGTCTTATTTGGTAAACAACATCTCACTCAGGAACGGTTGTTTGTTAACCAAAATGAAAAATACGTCACAGGAATAACACTAAAAGTTGTCACAATAACTTGGTTAACACTCGCTTGGTTGACAGGATTTATTTCTTCTCTAGAGTCAAAGTAGACGTGAAATTATCAGGAAGAAATCTCCCAGGAAAGGATCAGTGTTTCAAATGTTTGTTTAAACTTCAGCGTGAGTCTCCATCGTTTTCCTCCACCCACCTCTCTGCACCTCCCTCCCTCAAGCCTTCTGTAGCCTGGGCAGAAGAGAAGACTGCTGCTAGATGGAAAAAAAACAGCGTTCCTGTGTCCGAGTTCCTCATGAGACATGGGAATGCACCCACATGCCTACAAATACAGTTTACGCCTACGCACGAAACACAAATTCACAAACAAAGCTCCACAAGAAAAAAGAAAAATGAGACGTGTTTGAAGGTTTTTTTATCTGTGTGTGTGTGTGTGTGTGTGTGTGTGTGTGTGTGTGTGTGTGTGTACGCCTCCGGTGTGATGATGCTGGCTTTAAAGTGGACTTCAGGTGAAAAACAAATTGACTCGGTGTGATTGTTGCTTTTGTGGTTTAGATGGAGAATCATTCATTGAATTTCAGCCATTTTAACGATGAGTTTAAATTAGGTCACCCTTTGTTTTTACTGTTGCTTTTTGTTGCTTTTCAGTCAGAAACGAAGCTAAAAAGTGTTACGGAGCAAATTCCCCCTTCTCCTGATTCCAGTGTTAGTCTATGAGGGTCCTCTGTCTCGTTCCTGCGCGGGTAAACATGTTGGAGGAGGTTTTTCTCTCCCAGCCATCTGCCACTGCAAAACCTCTACTGGTAATTTAAAATGCACAGATGAATCTTGACAACAGCAAGCCTCCTTTTCAATCTAATTTAAACTAAATAAACAATAATGGGCCCAAACATATAATTAAATACTTACAAAAGCAAACAAAGTACAATTTAGAAAGTGGTTTTTGGATTTGGGATGAACTCATTTTGGAAACTACAGCAATCTTTGTTCAGGATGTTATAGAAAATTATATTTTTGAAGCACCTTTTCAACCAGGACATGGTGAAAATGGGCATTTGATGTGATGACCAAGCAGTCAAAGACCAGTGAACACAAGATGATTACCTGCTAGGTTCAGATAAAGGGCAACTGGACTTTTTTTATGTCTTGAAAGGTATGGAACACTCGTTTGATTTTTCTACTCCGCTTCACCAGAAACTCGTCCAACTTTACAAATGCTGGTTGTTTTGTGCAACGTCTGCTAATGTCATATCCTACTGAGTTACAACCAATCAGCTTGAGTTAAACATCAACTTTACTCATTTTTAATACATTTGCAGTGGCCTCTAGTAGGAATGAATGCTTTGTAAATCGTACTGGAGGAAAACAAAGCTCTGGTGCACCTGTTTCAGGAACTAGAAGTGAGCAACATCAGAGTTGAGATGATCTTATTTCCTTATATTTGGACATCTCACCTCAGATTGGACTATTTCTTCATCAAATTAAAAATGATAAAGTTTTACTTTAAGAGATATAGCTTATTTAAAGGTGTGGTTAACAAATTTGGACTCTTATTGGACTCTTCTTACTCTGAGTTTTTCATACAGACTGAACATGAAAACAGTCTCCTACACCTATCTCCTGCATTAGCTTCTGATAGAAAATAGACGGTGAAATGCTAGGATTAGAAAATCCTGACAGATCTATGTCACACTGTCACTTAACATTCATGGACTCACCCATCTTGACTCACGACAGGGAAGGCTGTTGTTGTTTTAGCGTCCAGGAAACAGCAGAGAACGTCTCGGTGTGTGTGCGTGCGTGTGTGTGTGTGTGTGTGTGTGTGTGTGTGTGCAGGCGTGAGCACTCTTGTCGCGAGCAGGTTTGGTTCGTCTTCTGTGGGTTTTGTTAGTGCTGGGGCTTCTCCAGATTGATGGTGGCGCTTAGCTCTTGTGATTCTGAAGTTAAGAATAAACCAAGAAAGCTAACAACTGCTTTGTTTTTCACCATAAAATCACCACACGCTACATATGCTAGCATACTAAATTGGTGTGTGTGTGTGTGTGGTGGGGGGGGGGGGGGGGGGGGGGGGGGGGGGGGCACAAGCTTATGGGAGGAGCTTCTGGTCAGAGTTGGTTCTGAAGATTTTGCCCGTAGCAGCTCAGATCGGCTTTTTCCAAGAACAAAGATGGTGCCTTTAATTTAAACTGAGAAAAGAAAGGAACCAAGATTTTAAACTGTAAACAAAGATCTTCTTTAATGCAAGCAAACCCCTGATCTTCACTTCTGAGGGCCTTAAGGGTCTTTTCCTGGTCCACATTCTAGTATTTTTGACTGTTTATAAATTATCTTTAAATATTTATTACCTTTCAATGATCTCCTGGGGGACTTCAGTGCTCATGTGGGCAATGACAGTTAGACCTGGAGGTAGGGTGACCAGATCCCAACTCGCCAAATGTGGGACAGAGACTACTCAATGTGGGACAACGTAAAATTCCAATTTAACAAGATGAAGTTAAAAAGTAAAAAAAAAAAAAAAAACCAAACAAACTTATTTTCTGCCTTTTAGCTCCAACATCACTGGTAAATATACATAGTTATTATAAATATTATTATCATGATATATTTCATGTACTATATATTCTATTTGAATTCAACTTGAACAAGCAAAAGTTTTCAGACTATTTCACAGCTCCTCTCATTACCACAGCTTAACTCAGGCTATTTGGACCTTCTAGTGGTTCTGATTAGCTTTAGCTAAAAGGATTTTAAACCCATCAACTCATTTTAATAATATAGAAAGGCCCACAGTAAAAAATATGCAGCTTTTAGCAGCTTTTCAGAGTTTTCATTGAATATTTTCCACAACAGAATGACAGTAAAAGTACCAGTAACAATTTTAGATCTATTTAAGTTTGTTTTTAATACATTTTCCAATAAAATTAACAAATATTCATACTTTTTTGCTATTTTTTTCTTAATTCAGAAACAAAATGGTGTTGTTTTTTTCAAAAATGACAACAGATCTTTGCTAGTAAATATTTAGGGGAGAGAGAAAAAAACATCACTGACTTAAATCTGAAGAAATTCAGATCTAATCTAACAGGGTTCCTTAGAATGACTTTTTTCCTCAAAGTTCTGAGAAAAATAATGAAGGCTTACATTTAATTCTCTCTTTAATGTGCTTTAAAAGAGTTTAGCTTGTATGTATTTGAAATAAAAATCACTCCAGCACCTTGTGTGTGTTAGAAACTCGTTTGGGACCTGTCTACTTACTGGGAACCCTGCTTCAGTTCAGACCAACATATTTTTGTGTGACTCTTGGATTCTCTGCTCTGGTTCATATCAGACTCCGCGCCGTGACACAAAAAATGACTGAGAAACAAACAAAGACCCTGACAGAGTCTCAATGAACACTTCCAACCCACGAGTTTATTCTAACAGCATTTTCGCCACGGTGTTCATCTTTCCTCCGTTCTCGCTGACGCTTCTGTTTTGGTGGTTTGGGTGCGCGCGCCAAGCGCTCCGGACCGGCGTTAAAGTCCCGCCTCCTGGTTCGACTGACAGCAACAGGTGGCTTTCTCCACACCGTTTATGCAAGATTGAAATTCGGAACGGGAGACTGTCAATGCGGGACATTGTCTCAATTTGCGGGACGTGTGAAAAGTGATGAAAATGCGGGACTGTCCCGCACAAAGCGGGACATCTGGTCACCCTACCTGGAGGGGTGTGGTTGGGTCTGCTGGGAATGTCTCCTTTCAGAAGGAGCTTCAATTCCCACCTCTGACAGAACTTCGAAAGCGTTCTGGGGGAGGGAGGGGACATCGAGACCGAGTGAGCCATGGTCCATGCCTCCATTGTGGAGGCGGCTGACGGGAGCTACGGACGCAGGGACATCTGTGCCTGTCGTGGTGGCAACCCCCAAACCCGCTGGTGGACATCGGCGGTTAGGGATGCTGTCAAGCTAAAGAAAGAGACCTATCGGGTCCTTTTGGCATGTGGGGCTCTAGAGGCAGCTGATAGGTACCGGCAGTCCAAGCGGAATCGCGGAGGCAAAAACCCAGGCTTGGGAGGAGTTCGGTGAGACCATGGAGCAAGACTTCCAAATGATTGTGAGGAGATTTTGGTCTACCATCCGGCGCCTCAGGAGGGGAAAGCAGTCTTTTGAGCGTTCATTCTGCGTGTTCTTTCTAACTATTATCACTTGGTTCTTTCCTTAACACAGATCAAAGTTGTTTTTACCTCTGAGGAAGATTGCAGTTTGCGATCGAAACGTCAGCAAGAAAAAGGTAAAAGCAAGTTTGAGCTGTGTTAGGGGAAAGCAGTGTTCTACCAACACTGTTTATTGTGGGGACGGTGTGCTGCTGACATCGACTCGGGACACAGTGGATGAGGAGTGCTCCGAACACCTCCTCAATCCCACCGGCACGTCTTCCTGTGAGGAAGCAGAGTCTGGAGATTTTGGGTTGGGCCAAGGTCACCAAGGTGGTCAAAAAGCTCCTTGGTGGCAAGGTCCCAGGGGTGGATGAGATCCACCTGGAGTTCCTCAAGCCTTATCCTAACCCTTTGCAATATTGTGTGGACATCAGGGGCAGTTCCACTGGATTGGTAGACTGTGGTGGTGGTCCCCCTATTTAAAAAGGGGGATCGCATGGTGTGTTCCAACTACAGGGGATTACACTCCATCGGATAGTCGAACCTCGGGTTCAGGATGTGGTTTTCATCCTGAGCGTGGAACACTGGACCAGCCCTTAGGGTCGTCCTGGAGGGTGCGTGGGAGTTTGCCCAACCAATCTACAACCAATCTCTCTTTGGAGAAGGCTCTCCATGGGAGTTCCTGCCTCCATTGGAAGAGTTTAAGTATCTCGGGGTCTTGAGGGAAAGACGAAATGCAAGATCGATAGGCAAATTGGTGCTGCGTCTGAAGTGATGCGGGCGTTGTACCGGTCTGTTGTGGTGAAGAGAGAGCTGGGCCAGAAAGCAATGCTCTTGATTTACTGGTCAATCTGCATTCCTACCCTCACCTATGGTCACGAGCTGTGCATAGTGGCCGAAAGAATGAGATCACGGATACAAGCGGCCGAAAGGAGTACTCGTCACTGGGGGAAAGGATGAGTTCTATTTTTCCTGACAGCAGATGCATTTTTACTCCTTTTTTACCTGAGATTCAAATGCCAACAGTCCTCAGAATACCATAAATATCACATACTTAGTGTGTGTTGAGAGCAGCAGAAGTCTGTGAGAATCAGAATATTTTGCCACAGTTACATAAAACTGGGTTAATAAAGGGGGGGAAATCAAACCCAGAAGTTGATCAATGTGACTACAGCTTTAGAAGATTAGGCTGAAAAGGCTGGAAATTATTTCAGTTTAACTGTTAGACTTTTTAGAAGAGTAGGTTTTTGCTTCAGCATCTTGTAGCTGTTGTGTTTACATCATATTAGTGAGCAAACACACTTTTAGTGGTGTGGGAATTAATAACTCATCATCTATATTTTTCTAGTTTCTGCTGTAATTAGTAATATTAAATGGAGCTACATCCTATTTTATTCCCTCTCTGAGGAGCCAGTCTGCTGCCCCCCCACCCCCACCCCCCAGTCCCTGCAGCTGTAAACCAGCTCATCCTTGTGTTTTGCTGCTGATAAATGTGTCCTTCGGATACGACAGAAGTTCATCCTGCAAACACTCGGGCTGCAGATGACGATGGAACAAATCAGCAGCTTCCCGTGTTTGACTTTTATTTTCATTGTGCCGTTTTAGGTTAATCTCAGAGCTAATGCATATTTCCAGTTACAGATGGATGCTTGGATTGTGGTGTTTTTTATTTCTGAGGCAGGCAAAGGCGAGCGTGCTGTTTACTGGACTAGAAATGAATAAATTAGTATCGGTGCATCTGTCTTATGTGTTCAGGATAGCAGGTTTTTTCACTTTCTATGTTTACCATCCTTTTTTTACCTCCTCTCACATACAGGGTTTCTCCTTCTGCATGTTGTATCACTGATGCAGGTCATAATTATATTTTATATTGTAACTGACATGCACTTGAAATATTTCAAATGCCACAACAGAGTGAAGTTATGCAGAAATCCAAACATGCATATATAATTCTTCCCTGCGCTCGTCCTGAGTTTCCCCCCTCATCCCCCTCTCACCCATCTCCCCCTCATCCTTTCTCAGTTCCTCTCCTGCATAAAGCGTTGTTTCTTTTTTTAATCGGGCTCCATTTGTTTCCCTCCCCTCCTACTCTGAACGCTGACACCGCTGAAGGGATCTTTCACTCTCAGTCTGCTTTCCCTAGATTTCTCTTTATCTGTCTCCTTCCATCTGTGTCTTTACTTCCCTCCCTCTCTCCTCACTATCTCTCCATGCACAAATGGCTCACTTTGCACATTACGGGAGCATCCATCATTTTGCTCCGTGAAGGGAGAATATTTGCTACTTTTTCATCCCTTTTCTCCCCCAGCTGCCTTTCCTTTTCCAACTCCTCTGGATCCGATCCTAACGCTGCGACCAATATGTTTTATTTCCAGCTGGTCATCATGGCAGGGACCGTTCTGTTGGCGTATTACTTTGAGTACACCGACACGTTCCCAGTGCACATCCAGGGCTTCTTCTGCTTCGACAAAGCCTACTCAAAGCCATACCCGGGACCCGAGGACAACAGCAAGGCGCCGCCTGTCCTCGTCTACTCCCTCGTCACCGCCATCCCCACTGTGACGGTGAGTCTGTCTTCAACTTGTTCATCACAAGAACAAAAGGGATTCTTCCACAGGTGCTCATTATTCACACAAACCATGTTCCCGTTTCTCCTCATCTGCACGTGGCGAAAGGAGGAGGGGGCTGTGTGTGTAGGTGTGCATCCTCGTGGTGCTCCATTCTTGGGGATGCGTTTTCTGTCATAACCATGGCAACGGGCACTATATTTGTCCTCTATCGAGCAGTCGGAGAGCGCTGCGGTGTGCAGGGAGCCTGCTCCTCTTCTAACTTTCATGCTAAAAGATTCAGATTAATCATCATGATTGTTGTGTGGGCTCGCAGTGAACAGCTTCTCTGTTCTCACCTCACACGAGACTGATAAAATCCACAGAAAGAGTCATAAATAATTAAACCGTGCTACAAAATAGTCTAAATGTAGGTCACAATGCAGCACATCAGGGTTCATTTGATTTATTTTAACCAGTTTGATGTTTTAAAACCCTTTTGCACTGATTCTTGTTGTCATTACAAGTTAATAAACTGAATTATTTCTGATATTAAAAAGACAAATCTGCATCAGTGAGTTGGTTTGTGATCATCAGGGCTTGTCTCTTTCACATCATGCAATTAACGACACGTCTGCCTCCGAGCCATGCGTTAAGACAGCCCACGTTTAACACAACACACACACGGAGTAAGGACGTGATGCACAGAGGCCTGTTTCATTATGTACAGGTTATTATTTAAACAAATATAATTATATGTGCACATTTTCACAAAATGTGACATAGATGTGCAATTAGAAAGAGCTTAATGAGGTTTTAGGGATAATTCTGTTCTTTAACACAAATGAAGAACAAACTGTTGGACGAGTCTGTTCTTATGTTATTTTATTAGGGAGGCGGGCATATGGGAATAAATGTTTTTCAGTAAAATCGTGATTTAATCACAATTTACATCTACGGCTCTAAAAATAACATCTTAATGAGTTTGTGTAGAATATCCCTACCTACGTAAACAACATAACTCAGATGCTGAACGCCTGTTTAATATCTGGAGGTAACTTGTTCCAAAGTCTCGGGGCCATTACTGAAAAAGCATGATCACCTCTGAGCTTCAGCCTAGTTTCTGGGCTGCAGCTGGTCTGCTGATCTGATGGAGCATTGGGCCGAAGCAGGTCAGAGAGGTACGGGGGAGCGAGACCATGCATTTGTAGACCAATAGAAGAGTTTTAAATCAATTCTGTCGTGCACAAAACAAGAGGGAATCAGATTAGCATGTCTAAGAGGAAGTGTGTCACTGTTCAAGTGACAGAGCTAAAATTCAGAATATACTGAAGCAGCAAGATGAGAAAACACAAATTATCTCTCAGTGAATCCAAATCGAGGACTTTTCTGCAGCAGAGAGACCAAAGAGAACAGAAACAGAAGTGAAATGAGTCAGAAACTGAGCAGGACTGAACTGCTTATGGAGGATAAACTAAGATGAGGCTCTGACTCAGTGATGGGAAAACAGGAGCTGCTGGGAATAATACGGAATCCAGGTGTGGGAATAATGGACCTAGGTGAGTAAATGAGGAACAGGCAGCGGGTGGCGAAAAAGCAATCTGTAGACATAATGAGGCTGTTTAAAGTTATTAGGAAAATGGTAACGGGGCAAAAAAAACAAAAACAAAAAAACAACTCGAGCATCAACAGAAAACACCAGAAATACGATTCTAATCAGTAAAAACAATCACAGACGTAAATACTGACCCACAGGGCTGGGTGTGATTAGCCCATGGGTTATTTTGGATCAAAAACTTTTGTAATGTCACATAATTAATGTGTGTGTGTGTGTGTGTGTGTGTGTGTGTGTGTGTGTGTGTGTGTGTGTGTGTGTGTGTGTGTGTGTGTGTGTGTGTGTGTGTGTGTGTGTGTGTGTGTGTGTGGGTAATTAAGGAAAAAACCATGGCAACAGGCAAATAAAGAGCAGCTTTTAATCCACTAGAGACAGCATGTGATTGCTGCCAGCACACCATGGAAGGGAGGGACAAAAAGGACAATAAGTTCAACTCTTTATGTTTAACTAAGCGTAATTATTCATCATTTACTCAGCTTGACTTTTTGTTCATGGATCAGTTTGGCTGAACTCATTCTACGGGCTAGATTACTCAGTAATAACCATTAATGAGCAAATGTCTGGTCTAATCTGATTCCTGCTGCTCTAAAACCACACAATCTCTAAAACGTTATTAGTTTATTTTTCGCTGCCATCACTTTTGAATGATACAGTAATTTTAGTGGAACTAGGGTTTTCTGAACAGGAAGTGCAGAACTAAGCTGCAAATAAAAACTCAATTCAACCCAAAGCAAAACTGGTGTTAATGAAAAGTTTATAAAAATAAAAGGAGTCTGTGTGAGCTCATCAATCTGGTCACAACTAATCTCCATGTTGTCCATCTTAGGGTGTTCAAACATCAAAAATCGCTGCTCATAACGTTTTTCTGCGTCTTGTTTTTAAACCTTTAATCGAACATGAATTTGTTCAGTGAATGAGGACATAAACACAGTGACTTTAGGACTGAGCTCATCTTCTTGGCCTAATTTTAAATGACCTGAATGAAAAAAAGTCAAAAGAACTCAGAAATGTACAAAAAGCCTTCAAATAAAACCCATGAAGTATTTTAACTTAGCTGCTTTAACAGAGTTTTACAGAGACCGTTCTGTACAGTATAATAGTTTTAACAATAGTTTGCAGCATATTACTTAAAGAGACAATGTGTAGTTTTTACCGTCCATCGAATATACATAGAAATGTTGTTGAAAATAAATTCAATGATGACCAGTTGTTGGAAAATATTGGTGGCTTCATAACATATAACCATAAAAATCAGGTACACATGGGAGCAGGTCTAAAGGCTACTGCACACTGAAAGCATCAGCGGCGCGGAACGCCGCCGCTTCAAATAGAATCCATTATAGTCTATGGGGGTGTCACAAACCAGCCGCGACGCAGCAATTTCCAGATGCGTCCCAGAAGCGGCACCCCCTTCCGCTAAAGATAGGGTTGGGTTCTATTTTTGCCGCGTGCCGCTTCTGGGATGCGTCAATTTCTGCAGTTAACATGGGGCTAGACAGGAAATCACACTCGGTTTCAGTGTAAAATGCCCGGTAATTTTCAAAATAAAAGTCTATTGCAGCGATGTGATTTCATATCTATGTAGACTACGTCTATACTTGTGACCTCACGGCTTATTTACTACCGCATCGTTCGAGAAGTGCAGCGGTGTGTTTTTCATGGGTTTAATCCTGGCAGTGGAGAGGAACATTATATATGACATCAAACAGCAATGTCAAACGTGACTTCCTTCGGCATAAACAAACCGTGACCTTGGAAGTCTCGAGGGATCTTGTGATCTCGCGAGTTGAGCGAGGAGGGCGGCGGTGAATTTGCTTCGCTGCTGACTCTCCCGGTGTGCACTGGAGTGCCGCGATTGTCGCGAGTAAACCGTTCCGCTGCCGTTCTGCGCCACTGATGCTTCCAGTGTGCAGCAGGCGTAAGGGTGTTTCTCAATGTCAAGGAACCTCACCTTGATGCCTTGGTCCCGCCCCGGTTGCCTAGGAGATACGTCATCAGGAACCGCCAAGGCGTGTTCCAGTTGGTTTCAATGTTCATGTGCTACTGAGCCGTCTGACCTCCGTTTGTCTGCCGTTTAGCTAACTGACCAAGGATACATGAGAGGTTCCTTGTTGCCTTCCTTTGGTCAAAGATTTCCCAGGATGCAGCGCGGTATTTTCAAAAAAATGTGATCAGGAGCTTCGGTGTCAAATTTCCAGTCAACTAATTGTAGTTATTGGGCTTATAGCTAAAAATGTTGTTTTAGATCCAAACCAGTTATCTATGGTTGGTTAGTTGCTTAGTAGTTGCAGCTTTGGTGGCTAGCAGGTACCAACTCAGTTACACATTTGATTTAACCAATATATACACAATTAAAAAAGTAAAAGGCTTGATATACATCTATATTGTAACTTAACGCTAATATGATGGGCAAGACATAAACAGAGCTCATAAGCAGAGGGCGGGCTCTGGGCAGCTGTGGTCAAGTAAGTCTGTTCCACTTAACCGTTTTCTTTGACCAAGGAAGGACAGTGTCCTTGTAAGCAAGGTGTCTGTCCTGCCAAGGCAAGGCAAGGTTCCTTGACATTGCGAAACACCTCGTGTCTCTGGGAAATGCCATATGGGATGCCATGTTTCCTTCTACAGGAGCCCATGAGGACAAAATGTATTTACTGATTTGTAACTAATGGTTAAATTACTTTCGCCATTCATAAACGTTGTTTTACACATTTACCTCTCCACTTGCTGCCAGTGATGAAAGGGAGTCTGATGTGTTTGTCATTTTGCTGGAGGTTGCACTCCCAGGGATTTTTGACCCTAATGGCCATCCGTTGCTAAGGTCTTACTTGAACACAAAAATATTGCTTGCTTGCAATGATTTAGGTATGTACTGCCCCCTATCACAAGGGAAAATACACACAGTCACTTTAATACGGAGTGCCAATTGTGTTAAATATAATTTCACAAGCTGCCTACATTGCTGACCTCATGCATGCACAGTGGTGTGTGATATATGGTTCAAATCTAAACTCTGCAGGCCCTTCTGCGGGGAGTGTGTTCTTCCTCATGGACATTTCTGGAGGAAACTGCAAGAGTTTCCTCCAGAAATAATCCGAACTTGTCCAGGAATAATCATGGCTGCCACTGGTTCTTTTTGCTCAGTCAGAAAGATCCTAAAAGGAGAGAAATGAACGCTCTTCAACTGGACTCTGGAGTTTGCTGAAAGTAACCTTCTTGCTAGCTGGTTGGGTTCAGAGTGTATCACAATGGTAACCAACTTTGTTACCATGACTACAGGACAACTAAATCAGAGTTCAGGCTCCCTCTGAAAAGGAAACCCAAGAGTTTCCTCAAATAAAAAAATCAAAGCCATGTTTGTCTTGCTAAACTGAAGCTTTAGCAGTTTTAGTCGCACACGTCATCCTTAAGAAAACGCAAGATACGACAGAGCGCTGAGCAGAGAGGAAGTGAGAGCGTGAGTGAGACGGAGACACTTGTGTGGCACTTGGCAAAAGAGGTTTCAGTGTTTCAGTGAAGGTAAGCATGTGGGTGGATGATGGCGCACATCTTCCCCTCCACAGCCGCTGAAAACTGTTGCTGTGTGTGCAGACAGGAGCCTGTGTGTGCGTGTGTGCGTGTGTGCGTGCATGCATGCATGCGTGTGTGTGTGCGTGCGTGTCACAGCTGGTACCTGAGGGCTCTCTCTGGGACTTCGTGCAGCCTGATTTAATTCATTTGCTCGTGCACAAACACACCGAGCACAGAGCCTAGCCTGTAGCAGAGCAGCACATGAACCAGATGCAGTGCAGGTGACATTTCAGTACTTACTCTAAATATCACTCGCCTGGCTCCACGAAAGTAAAGTGCTGTTTGAACCATTTACTTCTCCTTTGTGCATGTGCATTAGAGGGCATGCATGGTGTAATGTAGACCTTGTGCTGATTGCAACCCACCTGTCAGGCGGCACGGCTGAGCAGCGGCCAATCAGAGGATCAAATGGTAATTGTAGGCTTAAGATGCTTGTGGCACAGTGTGAGCCTTCGTGGCTCAGGGAGACTCCCACTGAGCCAGACTAACATACACACTCGTAAACACAAGCAGGAGGGTGTAATGTGGTGAGTGAGTAAAGTTTTGAATCTAGGGTTGCAATTTTGTTCCTTTTTATGATGCTGTTAGAAACTATGATGCTAAATCCTGCTGCCCTGGAGAGCTCTGCTTCAACCTCTCTAGCAGTGTGAGAGGCAAACAGACGGTTGTCTTTGAGAGGAGAGACAGAGAGAGCTCAAATAGGAGCCACATGATGAGCAGAAACCAACAACAGAGACAGACAACAGCAGAAATCAATCCCTGAAAGGAAGAGCAGCCAAAGGATGGAGGACAGTAAAGACGAGGGAACAAAGAGGCTCAGCCTGATGTCGTCCAGAGGCAGCTCGCTTTTCCAACTTTGTTTACCGTTATCTGCTGTCTCTGGACGAGCTCTTCATGCATAATGCATCGCCATGTGACAAAAAGAAGGAGACTGGGTGAAATCATGAATGATAGACCACATTATCCACTCATGCCAGAGTTAATCCAAGAGCTCCTGCTGCAGGAAACTCTGCGTTGTGCTTTTGTCACTTCTTCAAAACGGAATGAAAAGATGAATGAGAATGTGTCAGAGTAGGAGAAGATCGGCTAAAATAAAGCAAGAAGACTAAAACAAACACTGCAGAGAAAAGTGAGTCTGTCTCAGGTGATTTGGGTAAGGAACAGGTTGTTCTGGGGTTCACTTTTAATAGGTTTATTTTATTTTATATAATAACATTTAAAGCTACGTTCTGCAACTTTTGCACCTTAAAATAATGTTTTTTGTAAAGTTTTGGTGGCATACTATCATCTATTATGTTCATTTTCGGAGCTGTGACGTCTGTTTACCGCACTATAAAGTTTTTCACCCCCGACCCGACCCTGGAAGTACTGACTGTGTGTGGCTTTACGGCACCATATGGCAAGCCAAAGGGGTGAAAAAAAAGCACACATTCTAAACGCACGTTATGTCCAACAAAACATGCGTATTGGCGGTCACAATGCGCGTTTAGAATGCGTGATTTTAGAACGCGCAGGTTTTTTTGCCCCCTTTTATGGTGCGTGCTTTTTTGTCCCCTTTGGCTTGCCATATTAGTATAACGTAGACCCGCGGTTTAGAGACTTGAGCAACGGCAGATCCAAAGAAAGCTAGAAATCTCTTATCAGAGGAATCTAGGAAAAGAAAAGAAGAATGTGATAGAGCAAGAGCAAAGACCAGAGTTATTATTGGGCCGTCTTTTCCTCGCTGGAGAGCTCTTTTAGAAAGAACAGCATGAACTACGGACTCTGACCTAGCCGTGCTGCTAATGGCTAGGTAAGTAATAAATGATTTCACCAGGGTTATTGTGTTTGGTCGGGCATAAAGTTGTTATACAGTCCTGATAAAACTATTTATTCAATGTGTGGAGGTGGAAAAGTTTGTTTTCATTGTTTTGCCTGACATTAGGAATGTAAACATGCCTCTTATGCCCGAGAGAGAGATTTAATGTTACGACAGTGACGTTACGCAGCAAGCCTCTAGAGGGCGACAGAGACCATATAACTGCAAAGTTCAGGAATGTGGCTTTAAAGCAACACTTTATTTTCCAGTTCCTCCCTCCTACTGGTTGAAAGGAGAATTACAACTATCATAGACAACCCTGTCACAGCCTGCTGTAGCTAACGCTAACAACAAGCTAACGCTGAAAAGATCCACACTGTTGGACAAAACATGTTATTACTTACAAGTCCACAAATCCAGGTCACCAGTAGTCCGTAATTTCATAGCCTCCTTTAGCTCCCTCAAACGAGTACACTGCACACTGAAGATAAAGACATTAATCAATGCTTAATTTAGTAAAACACAATATTTAAGACAGTTTTTTTAAACACGGTCATGTTTTAAAACATAACGTGCAGATAACCTTTGACCCTATGATGTAGGCACGTAGAAAGCGGCAGCAAAGTGCGCTCCAAGCAGGTGGCAGGCAGCCACATCAACAAAACAATGGAGGAAGATATTTTGGAAACAATTCGTTTGGGAGTTTACATTCTTAAAAGAAAGGAGGGACAAACTAATCGCGTGTTTGGGAAAGATTCAGCGAGGTAAGAAGCTCAATATTATAACGTGTTTTTAATGAGGCAGGGCGGGGCGGGCGGTTGTAAAACTAGACAAAGTGATGCGGGGCGGTTTGGTGCGGGTCAGACTTTTTAAAATTGGCGGTACCCGCGGGTTGAAAAAAACCCTAACCCGCGCATCACTAGTATGCAGTATTCGTAACCTTTCAAAATAAAATATCCTGCAGACCAATATATAAAAAAGGCCCACTTGACCTGTCAGAATATGTCTGGATCAGAAAATGATGCTGATGGACAAAGACGTGTGTGTCCCTCTGTCCTGCATTCCTGAGATGGACTATATAGCCTATATATATATATATATATATATATATATATATATATATATATATATATATATATATATATATATATATATTCTTTTCTTCAGATTACTGATAATGTTGTAGACTTTGGTTTTTTGTTGTTTTTGTTTGGGGGGGGGTGCGCTACCCTCACATTTTACTGCATCAATCATTCCAGTTTCTCAATTCTCACAAGTGAAGGTGACTAATCAAGCTTCACACCAATATATATAGTACAGCACCATGTGACGTCACACAGGGGAGAAATTAGTGACTATTTCAGGAGTATTTGTTATTCAAAATAATGATTATGAAGTTTTACTTTAAGAGATATGGGAAGAATATTAAGTGACAAGTTGTGTGTGCATGCGTGCGTGTGTGCATGCGTGCATACTTGCATGTGTGTGTGTGTGTGTGTGTGCGTACGTGCGTGTGTGTGTGTGTTTCTTCCTAAAGGAGTCTTGTTTTCTGACACAGTCTTATTGTGAAAGACTATTATTGTCGGCAAAAAATGGCCGACTATTGTCTCCAGCTCAGAGCCGTCCTTTATCTCAAACACGATTTATTTAGTGTTTCTGAGTCCCTGTGCCTTTTACTGCTGCCTCACCAGATGGCTGCTAGTGGCTTCTCTCCACTTCGGTCTGAGTCTTCTGGGTTTTTCTGTGGATGATTATTCTGAGTTGTACTGGACGTTTGCAGCAAACTGCTGAATAGAAACTGTGAGTATAGAGTCACAGGTATAGCCTCTAAACAGTGGTCAGCATGGTAGGTTAGTTATCCAGACAGTTGTGGAGCTTACGTGGAACTTCTGGTGTTTTAGAGAAGAATGGTGTCCCATTCTCGTGATTCCTGAATGTCTTGTTTCATGTTGCACCAGCATCTTTTAAATTGTTCAGACCTCTGGACTGCAGCAGGCCGGTTCAGACTCAGAGCCATGTGGTTTAGGATCTTCTTACTGAAAGCTGCAAGGGCGCCACCTAGACGTAACAGATTGTTCTAAGACCTGTACAGGGGGGTGGGGTGCTAAAAGGTTTTCCCATTATGCTTCAATCCAGTTTAAATGAGCCATGGCTGCAGCATTTCTGGATGATTTTCACCTCTGATTTCTCCTGCGTGACAACACTTTAACCAGCATTAGTGGACGACGCAGACAAAGATCTGTCGCAGCGTTCCAGAGCCCGTGCAGGGATGTCCATAACAGCTTTACATGCAGTGCTACTTGAGGATTCAAAGGATGCAACACTGACTTTCAGACATGTCTTTGTGCTCAGAGAAACACCAGATTCATAAAAACTTAATTTTATAAACTGTAGCTGATGAAATATTCAGCCTGGTGAACTTCTGTAATTATTCACAAAATGCTCCTCCAGCTGTTTCCTGTTTATGTGACTTCATGTTACAACCTCTTATTGGCCTTGTTCCAACGTTTTTCAGATATATTCATATTCAGAATGATCATTTCTCTGGTGTTAGTGTTACAATACCTTTGATGTTTGCTGTGTTCTGTTGTTAAAGCAGGTCTCTGAGTTACATTTTACTAAACACCTCTGCTTTCGGGAGTCTGGGTTGTTCCCTATAGGATCTTTAGGACGGTGCACATCAGAAGAATCTGCAGTTTTGCTTCATATGGTTACAAGAATCATCAGATTTTGTAATTTGACAATGTTTGAACCTGTTAGTTTCATAGGCAAACGCTGCTGTGTCTTCTTTGTCAAAACAAGCTAAATTGATCACTTCCCTCCAGAACTCAGTAAATATTCTGTCTCTGAGCTCTAAGAAGACTAAATTATCCCCCAAACATCCAGCCTGCTTCACTGGTTTGCAGCAGTTTTATGACTCCCATCTTTTTGATTAGATCTCAGAAATTATATGGAAATGTCAGCTCTAACTTCAGCCGGCAACGATTTTCCCCACCTGTAAGTTCTAAACTCTTGTGGATGTGGAAATTGGTTTCCCTTTCTGCTCTCAGTAGCGGTGCAGACAGATGCAGATTTAAATGCGGGTGGCTGTGGGTGAGGCTGGCGACAGCGGAGTTCTCGTGTACTGAAATGGCTCTCATCATGCTCCCTGACAGCACGATTGTTATGGTAATGTTAACAAATTATGTTGTTCAGAAAATCCAGGCTTTCCTTGTTCTCATTTAACGCTGTTCTCTACTCTAAATTTACCTTCTTTTGTTATTGTAATCAGAGTTGTCATCTTTGACAAGACACACAAAGGATATCACACACACACACACGCGCATGTACACACACACGCACAAACACACTTGCTCGTGGACACACACACACAGTTCAGAATTCAATTCAGTTCAGTTTATTTATATAGCGCCAAAAAGAGTCGTCTCAAGGCACTTCACAAAGTAAACATTCCAATACAGTTCAGTTCATTAAGCCAATCAGTAAAAAGTTTCCTATATAAGGAACCCAGCAGATTGCATCAAGACACTGACTAGCATCAGTGTCTTTTCAACAATCCTCACACTAAGCAAGCATGTAGCGACAGTGGAGAGGAAAACTCCTTTTAACAGGAAGAAACCTCCAGAGGATCCTGGCTCAGTATGAGCAGCCATCCACCACGACTAACTAGCCCTTTTTATAAGACACATGCCGGCAAATCAGCGTAATATTACCACAACGATGTGTCTTCTGAACGCACCATGGCGGCATGACACTGCGGGAATTTTGCGGCATTCATGCCGCCACGCTTGATAGTAATATTGCGGTTATTTTGCGGCTTCGCCGGTCTTATAAACACACATTACGCCTTGGCGCAACAGAGGGTGGTGTCATGATCACGTGATGAATTAATGCTGAGCTCCGGCTGGGAACTATGTTGAAAATGAAAGTAAACAAGGCCATAAGTTTTGTTTTTGTAAACAGAACCAGCTGAGATGATAAACTGAAGTGATGCGGCGCTCCGGGAGCTTCTCTCCGTTAGATCTGCAGCTCAGATCATCTGACAGTTCACAGGGACTGTGGAGGACACACAGCTGTAGCTGCTTGTGAAAAAAAAAAACATAACGAGCACGACTTTGATCGCAATAAAAGCAAGTTAAGATAAATGGAAGTCCGTGACAGTGCAGAGACCGTCCCCATGCCTCCTTTATGTCACCATCGCGTAATCTTTTATTAAAAGGACACGACTGCGCCACATTACCGCCACGGTCTGACCACTTATAAACGACCTTATGCTCCTATAGATGCCGCCTCGGCGTTGCGGCAAATTGGTGGAATTGTTTTATAAAAGAGGCTACTGGGGATTGTGAAGGCACATGCACACCCCATACCCACACACACACACACACACACACACACACACACACACACACACACACACACACACACACACACACACACACACAACATATATATGAAGTAATGTTTCGCAGTTGGCATGGCCAGCATGGTAGGTTACAAAGGGAAGCATATGACGATGACCAGAAGTTTGCATTTAGTGAAGCCTTGGAGTGATTCCTCATGAATCATGAACAGAGCAGGATTTAGCAAAAGAAAACTGAAACTCCATCATCTTCTCACATGAATTTGAACTCCTTTGGGACCTGGATGACTGAGAACCTTCACCAGCATCTTCTTCCTGTTTTGCAACAATGGACGGAGTGTGAAAGGATCAGAGGTCATTCGAGTCTTCCTCTAGGAGTTTTATTTTGTTTTCCCTGACAGGGGCTAAAGTCATGTTGTTGGAATTAATTTAATAATTTCAAAACATCTTTTATACTCATGAAACATATAATAATAATAATAATAATAATAATAATAATAACAACAATAATAATAGTAATGATAATAATAATAATAATAATAGCAATAATAATAATGATAATAATAATAATAATAGCAATAATAATAATAATAATAATAATGATAATAATAACAACAATAATAATAGTAATGATAATAATAATAATAATAATAATAATAGCAATAATAATAATGATAATAATAATAATAGCAATAATAATAATAATAATAATGATAATAATAACAACAATAATGATAATAATAATAATAACAATAATAACAATAATAATAATAATAATAATGATGATGATGATAATAATAAAATAATAATAATAACAATAATAACAATAATAATAATAATAATGATGATGATGATAATAATAATAATAATTAAATAATAAAATAATAATAATAACAACAATAATAATAATAACAACAACAATAATAATAATAATAATAATAATAATAACAATAATAATAATAATAAGCTTGATAGACGTTTTGTCTCTGGAGGAGCGCTGAGACAGCAAAGCGATATTAAACATGCAGATTTGATCTCTAGATGTTTGTGTTTCTGTTCATTTTGTCTGTTTTTTTGTCACTTTGTTTATTTTCAGTGTTTGCGAAAACACGTCGGACAGTCGGACATTACCGACGTGGTTTAATATTGTCCGACGAAAAACTTCACATCGTCGGACATTATGACCGACGCCGTGCGTCTACTCTGAACGTGCCAAAATAAAATAAACTTCCTGAAAACTGCAGACTGTTTGTTGGCTTCCCCCTCAAAAGATCTAGTTTCTACATATATTACATTATTTATTTGGACTCTCAGTGTAGCGGGTCTTCTATTGGGCGGAGAGGATGGAGAGCGGCAGAGCGCTGATTACTGATGCGCTCCGCCGGGCAGCTGCGTCGTGCGCACGGCCACAGTAACATTCTCAAAGTGGCGCCACCAAAAAAAACATAATTAACACGCGATCGTTCACGTTTGCTCATACTTTCTTTCATTTGTGCCTGACGCGCTCCGCTGCTGCAGAGATCATCTCCCGTGCATCGGTGACGTCACCTCAGTGGCGCAGCCGCACATTCTGCTATTTTTGCGGTCGACGGATCTTTTTGATCTGCTAATTTCAAAAGGAACTTGTGAGTTAAAAAGTAAGAAGCCAGGCAG
The DNA here is from genome assembly GCA_006937985.1 of Aphyosemion australe. Lineage (NCBI taxonomy): Eukaryota > Metazoa > Chordata > Actinopteri > Cyprinodontiformes > Nothobranchiidae > Aphyosemion > Aphyosemion australe. The sequence goes on from SSNS01000022.1 coordinate 3,816,872, forward strand.
CAGTTTTTCTGGAGGATTGAGAGGAGATGCAGCTAAGAGACAGCAGGACAGGAAAATAGTCGCATAAAAAACAAAACAGTGTTTGAAAAAGGAAAATGTAGGCAGATATATCCACTACACGTTTGTAATTTTATAATAATAATAATAATTTATAAGCATGTAATATTTATTTACTTGATATAATTCAGATCACCTTCAAAACTCAGTCCCACACCCAGGGCCGTTTCTAGGCATTTCGGGGACCACGGCACAGTGCAAACCCCCCCCCCCCAAAAAAAAGATAATTTCTTTATATTGTGATATTTGTGATGAACTAAATCGTCAGACAGAATGACATTTTGTCCTTAACAGCAGTTTATTAGAGTAGTTTAACAAACAGCTGAGATAAACCCGCATCTCCAACTTCCAGTTTCACCTCAACCAGCCACAGCGTCTCTTAAAGGAACAGTAACATCAGGCTACATCATCAGTCACAAAAAGCCCTTATGGATCATTACACTATTTAGAAATATTGTCATATATAATATGTTGTTTCTGGTGTTTCATAATAATTTAAAATAATTATATGATCTCTATTAATTTCCTGATAAATTCTGTTAATCCTCATTTTATGAATTTGGCAGAAAATCACATTGATGGTTCTTTTTTCAAATTATGTCAACAGATTATTGTCACAATAAAAATATGTATAATATGTAAAGGTCAGAGGTCACTACAATACCCACTGTTAAATAGATACAAGTCTGAAGCCCGCGAGGATTTTGTCCTACGTGGTTCAAAAATGTCCTGCGTGAGACGCTCTCATGTCTGCCAGTTTGGCAGGCGTGGCTGAAAAGTTTTCGCAAACACTGTATTTTCAACACTTTTTTGTATAATCACAGCTAATTCTTAGCCCATGGCTGTTATGTGTCTCAGTTTTATCACTAAGGCCACACATTTTATTCATTATCATCTTTTTATGCTTTTTTTCTCTACTTCAATAACAACTTCTTGTTTTGAACACATCATATCTCTGCATGAGGTTTGCCTCCTTGTGCTTATTTTAGGTTGCATATTGACCAGTTCTATTCCTTACCTCTCAACACTCTTCTCCTTGTGGCTTTTTCAAATGTAAACATCCCCTTCTGCACCAGATTCCACCTTCTGTTACAGTTTGGTAAATGTACAAACTAACTGAGTGGGTCGGGGCTGAAAAGGCTGCATGGTTTGGACGTGGTATCCTGTGACTTGTCACTGTGTGAGCAGAAATCTCTCAGTGATAGAAAAACTGCAGTCAGGAGGAAGATGGAGAAGGATGAGTCACCATGCCTTCTAGAATCCTCCCTGTGTGAAAAGCTCCATGTCTGAAGCAGGAAGTCTCTGTGAGAGCTCCGTGCTCTGGGAGGTAACAGGTGTCTCCTCATCACAGCGCTCAAATCTGACCACAGTAGCAACATGCTGGATCCTAAAAACAGGATGCACCTGATGATGCTGAATGAGGATTTTCTGCATCCAGACATGGATCCTCTCAGTGACACATCACAGCTGGAGGATCAGGTTGTGTTTTTGGAGCCAGACTCTGTGCACTCCGGATGGGGGTTGAAAAATCTCCCCCACTCACCAATCACGTTGGTTAAACTGGATGTAACTTTGAGTAATAATGAAAGTTTTCATCTTCATTAATGATGAGCTGATGATAACCGCTGAATCAGTTCCTAAAGCTTCTACTCCATAAGGAGTTGTTGGGAGAATAATTTCAGGTTTTCACCAGTTGGACTGTTGAGAGCTGCTTTTAACCAGCGTGTCTGGTAGCTGGAATACATCTCAGTTACTCACCAGTTATAGAAACTAGCAGGAGACAGGTCCAGTAGTTATGGACGTTTTTAGAATAAACAAATAAATAAACCCAGTCAGTAAGTAGCCCGGCGTCTCTGCTCAGTTGGCTGTGACTAAAACTCTGTGGGCTATAGTCCATTACATTCCTCTTAGGGCTGAATATACTTGCTGTCTAACGACGCATATGCATGTTTAAAATGGCTGCCACACATAGCTTGCATTGATTTGAAGCATCATTTGTGCACGTCCCCCGAAATTAACGTGACACGTCCCAATGTTGCAATATAGGTGGAGTTGACAAAACGTGCAAGACACACTCACCATGGTGACTCCGTCTCTGGTTTAGAGGTCTTTCATACTATCTCTGATACCGCTGCTGTCTTTTTTTCTGCTGTGATCTCAAAATGAACCAGTTACTGATTTCTTTTATTGACGCCATGTTTATTTTGGTTGTACCTCACAAACCCGGCTCTTTATGTGGTCTGAGTTCTCTACTGTGCCCCCTAGTGGAACACTCCAGTACTACGTGCAGTGCAGTGCCAGAGGTTAAAAAGCAAGTATATTCCGGTCCTAAGTCAGAGATCTGGGATAAAAAGCATGAAATAACTAGTTACAGTATCACAGTTTATTAAAATAATATTTGAAAATGAAACAACAAAGTAAGACTGAATCAACAGAAGGATCCGACGGGTCATTTTTATTTTTTTATTGCAGGGCATTTGTTTACATAGAGGGGGCGTGGCTGTAAACGTGTTCTGCAGCCATCCACAAGGGGGCAGTCATTTTCATTCTCCATAACATTAATGTTTTATTTTTTTCAGTAAAGTTTCAAGTTTATAATGTGGCAAAATCTCATATAGTAACATTTCCCTGATGACCTGGGGCTGGATATTCAATTTAATGCATAAAATGACTACTTTAACAGTAATAGTCATGTGATGTGTTTCATCGTAGTAAGGTCATTTGGTTCACAACTTTAAAACACGATGATGTATTTTCTCGATAAGGCTGTGAACCTCATAACTCATAGCTGTGCCGGTGCCCTGAAGGCTCCATCAAAAGGAAATACTTTAAATGTCACACAAAACCGTTTTTTCTTGTAAAAAGCTCAAACATTTAGCTCTAAAACAAATGGAGTACTGAAAGGTTAAACTCTGGTTAAACTAATATGCTAATATGCTGCATCTGACACAAGGGAGTCTGGAACAGAGAGGACAGGAAATGGGTCAAATAATGATCTGGTTTTAATCGACGAGAGACAGGTTTTAATTTGTGTTCGTGTGGTTTTATCAGCGAGCAACAATCCATTCACGCAAAAATGTCCTCAAATTTGATCCTCCAAATGGGATTTCACTTAACCAAATAAAAAAGATTAATGAGGTTTAGTTTGTGCAGCCAAAAGGTCGGTCGTGTCTCAGTTTTGTCTCTGAGAGACGCGCACATCTGCAGCTACGGCAGCGATGCTTATGAGACGGAGCCTATAAGAGGGGCTGGGATAATAGGGGATAATCACAGCTTTACTCCGCCACTGCCAATCACACACTGCATGGAGGATTGAGAGATGAAGACGGTGGGGCGTGTACCCCCACGTTGATACGCCTGACCGCCTATCTGGTCCCTCTCTGATAGCCTCTAAGGCATGTTCTAACCCGGAGATGAGAACCCTAATCCTGCATCATGCTCATGCTGTGGAAGATTAGCTGCAAGGTCTCCTCCCACACTGATCAAGCATCCTTCCTTTTCTTATAAAGAGAAAAGAATATAAGGAGGTGGAGATGATGACAAATAGAGCAATAAATAGGGCAAGGACAAGGAGAAAGCCTCAAATATAGAGAGGAAGATGCTAAGAAATGAGAAAAAAAAGAATATTAGGGTCATATCTGAAACAGCAGATGAGTATAACAGGATTTAAGCTGTGAGGAAGGATTCTCTATAGCAGCAGAAAGGCAAGTAATGACAATTTCTGTGTTTGTGCCGATACAAAATAGAGAGAAGAAGATGTGTTTTTAGTAACCCGGTTTCTCCTCCACAAAGACCTGGAAAAGCTGCCCTACAACGAGCAGAATAAAGGCAGGGTGAGATGGAGAGGAGGAGATGGATGGAGAGAGTGGGTGATGCTGAAGCTGAAGCAGTTACATTGTCATGGTTACCATCGCTAGAGTATGAAGAGACTGCTTTGTGTGTGTGTGTGTGTGTGTGTGTGTGTGTGTGTGTGTGTGTGTGTGTTTAATGTAGAGTGCAGGGTTTCCAATATCAACAGATGTCATGTGATTTGTGCAGAAGCTGGATGCAGATGCTCTGTAGATCTGTATTGTTTTATCTCTAAAGAGCTGTTTGAGAGCTGTCCTCATGACACCAGCAGCAGCAGCAGGCAGGTTAGTGATAACAGACCATAAACACACTAAACCAAACGTGTTTGACTGTAAATAAGCTGTTTTCTTGTGATAGCCTCAAGGCAACAATAATAAAAATCCTCAAACGTTCACAACTTAAAAATGAAGGAATAAAAGCAGTGCGAGCAGATATTTCTTTACCAGTCAGCCTAACAGGATTATAACATCCTGTGACGTCAAACCAGCTGTTTATGCAGCATCATTTGATGACGATTGTTGGTATTACTCAGAACATGTTTACATAAAACTGTTTGAGCAGAGGGAGAGAAGAGAGAGAGCAGGTCTGTGATTTAAATGAAAACTGTTTTCCCTCGATGCATCTTTGTATATATGATCTGTTGTTCTGGGATCTGAAATGAACCACTTGTCTTTGTCACTGCAGCATTAATAGAGAAGAAAAGTAGCTTGTTGTTTTATGTTTAAAATAAGAAACGTTGATCAGACGGTTCTAGAAAGCCGTTTCAGGGCTCTGTCACTTTAAGAAAACAAGCTAGAACTGGCCACGCCCACCCCTCCTATGATTGGCTGCAATGAGGTAAAGAGCTCAGTGTTATGGGAGGGGCTCAGGTGTGTGTGTGTGTGGTGGGGGTATGCTAATGTTCCTTTTAGTGACATCACATTCGGGGACTTTTTGAAACAGCTCGTAGAAGTAAAAGATTCCCTGAAACTAAACTAAACATAAAATGAATAGACTAGTTTATAGAAGGTTTTCATGGCGCGTCATCGCCGCGTCATCAACCCGGAAGTCGCCATATTGGCATTACTGGAGTAAACAAAGCCAACGCAATCCAGTAGATTCCAAACTTTGAAAATGGTGAATTATTGCCGTGTCATAGGCTGTATGAATCGGTCAGACCGTGAAACACATTTGCAGTTTTATAGACTGGCAACTAAAAATCAGGGAGAACGATGCCAAAAGTTATCAGAAGAAAGGAGGCGCTAGTGGCTAGCGAAGCTAAACCAGGATCTACGAGGCAAAACTCTGGACATCAGAATTTGTTCGGCCCGTTTCTTGTCAGGTAAGTGAATAGCACCAGATGGCACCCGATCTGGGTCATCCTTTTGATAAAGTTCAGACCGTTTGCCTGTAATACAATGAGAAATACAACACTTCATTTTAGCTCTACAGCAACTGTGTTGCTGCTGTAGCAATGTGATTATATGAAGTCAGTAGCCAATAGCTTGATATGAATTATATTATAATCATCACACTACAAACTTAGTTAAGAGCTGCTGCTATTACTTTCACTTACCTGACAAGAAATGGGCCGAACAAATTCTGATGTCCAGAGTTTTGCCTCGTAGATCCTGGTTTAGCTTCGCTAGCCACTAGCACCTCCTTTCGTCTGATAACTTTTGGCATTGTTCTCCCTGATTTTTAATATCTTTTGGCAGTCTATAAAACTACAAATGTGTTTCACGGTCTGACCGATTCGTACAGCCTATAACACGGCAATAATTCACCATTTTCTTCCGTTCGAAGTTTGGAATCTGCTGGATTGCGTTGGCTTTGTTTACCTCCAGTATCTCCAATATGGCGACTTGATGACATGACGTGCCGTGAAAACCCTGTATAGAAGCAGTAGAAGCCCACATAGCAACACAAAATGATTTCAAAGGTGAATTTTGCATTTTATGTCCCCTTTATGGGAAAACACACTGGTGGTGTGTAAAGAAGACGTTACTGTGTGTCATTCAGCAGTTCTCAACTCGGTTCCACTTCCAAGCAATGACACTCGTCATAACAGTTTCATGTGCACATCATTTCTTTTTGAACATCTGGGCTCCTGTAGCAGCAGCTTGGTCTGTCCAAGTCTGTTGGTTGATTGATCTCAGAAGATTAAGTTCAGTTAGTTGGTGTCTACACCAGCTCAGTGGCCTAGTGGTATGAGTGCTCGCCCCGAGACTGGGAGATTTTGGGCTCAAATCCACGGTCAGGTCATACCAAAGACTTTAAAAATGTGACCCAATGCCTCCCCGCTTGACACTCAGCATTAAGGGGTTCGACTCAAGCAAGGCCGTGTCTGCAGCTCACCGCTCCCACAGGGGATGGGTCAAATGTGGAGATGTAATTTCACCAGTGTGTGACGACTGATGGGACTTTAACTTTACAATATGTTGGACATTTCCTGCTGCTTTTACAGTTCTCGTCCTCACAAAGTTGTTGTCCCGAGTCACAGACATATTTTTAAAAATCAGGTTTTGGCACCTCCTGCAGCACCTGAGCCGTGGTAGCTACAGGTGTTGTGCAGAGAAAATTGAGCCAGCCAGCCGTGGTACCATGTCGCAGGAACTTGCATCACTCAGTACAGCCACATACTGAGGAGGAACCATTTGAAATATGAGCAGCAAGACTACTCTTAAATATATTTTTAATAATAATAACATGGTTCTTATCAATGCACTTCCTGCACAAGTGATGCTTAAAAAAATACCTAAATAATAATAAAAAACTTCAATCACAACTTGGATGTGTTTTTAATGCCTGCTGAGGTACCGGATCAGGACTCAATATCGGCAGATACTCAAAATCAAATGACTCGGATCGGGAGGAAATAAAAGGGGCCGGAACATTCCTATAAACAAATAAAGAATAGCATCTGAATTACTGTGTAAAGGACCTGAATGTAAAGAAACTTTTTATTTTAAAAAATGTACTTTCAAACAGCACAACTCTGCCTCCTGCTGGTGTAAACCAGCAGCTGCAGGCTTCTTAAAATGTGAACTCTGGATGAGACCTTGGTCAGAGCCATGACCTCTCAGCTGAAGGAGACGTTTGACCTGGTATCAGAATGAGATCAGACACAATTCTGCTTCTCCCAGTGGAGATATGTCACCGAATCTTGTTTTCATCTAAAACATCCAGGATGCACCGACTGTTAAAAAGTCTCCAGTTTTCTGTCCTCATCGTTAGCTTCCTGTTGAATGTTCTGTTATCTCACTTCACATTTTAGGGGAAAAGTTTCTGCCTGAGTGTAAAAACTCTGAAATTGTTTCATGATGAGCATAAATTCTCCACTTCTCGCTTGAACGTTTCCTCCTCTTTTTGTTCCTTGTTCTCAGACTTTGTGAGGCAACGCTCCAACGCGCCTCCTCACTCAGCGTAGATAGAGTAACGCTGAAAGGCAAAAACACATCCCACAATGAGCTGTCACCGCGTCACAATGGTAGGAAATAAAACGAGAGCCAATTAGGACCCGCAGAACCTCCGAAACCACCTGTTTCCCCCGACGGTTCTTTCAACTTATCTGTATACTTGTCAGAGTTGAGGGGTTGCACTTAAAAGCTTTCACAGCAGCTCACATTCTGACAAAAAGTCTCTCTAACAGCCTCTATTCTGCTGTTCACACACACACACGCACACACACACACACACACACACACACACACACACACACACACAGCATGCAGCTTGTTGGGTGCAGGCTGAATACCAGAGCAATCTCTGTAACAAGTGTTTTTTTTTTTATTTCTCTGCTATTGTTTTATTATTGTTGATGCAAACAACTTTTAAATGAATGTTCAGAATAATATCCATAGTTGTTCTCAGGCTGACAACACGCTGCATGAGCGTGACTCAGGTGGAAGAGCTTGGCTTCAACACAAACACGCTGACGGAGACCAGAAGAAGAGCAGCTATAGATGTTTCTTTGTTGGGCAGGTTTATTCATGAAAATCCTTAGTTTTTCTGTTTCAAACCCTCTCACGTTTCTGGTTTTGTTCAGTTTTTGTTTTTTATTTTTACAGCTTGCCTCTAAGTTCTTCAGTCCCTGTCTTACTTTCTTTTGTATTTGTGTTAAATGTTTATGTTTGGGTCTTTTGGTAGAACACGTGGTGTTGTTTCATACTGAAACATGCACTGAACTTACCTGCAAATACTAAAATAAACCAAAAACAATAACGAAATTAAGAGATTTTCAAATAAAGGTGTAATTATTATTAGCTTATTTCATTTGTATCGTAAAGCAAAGAACCAACAGTTGATTTATTTTGATAAAACATCATTTCATCAGGCTTCCTTGTGTTTTCAGACACCAGCTGGAAAATGTTAAATCAGATAAATTATTGACATAAAGTTTTTTCTGTAGGAGTTTATTATTTCCTGCTAGCACGCTGCAGCCATGCAGACATTTCCACAATCATTACTCCAGGCTGTTAGTGTCACTTTCATGTGAGTCCATTCAGTTTACTGTTAAAGCTGCAACCAACCAGCTGTTTGCATCTGCATGAGTTGTGCTTGAGCGTTAGAAAGACTGTGCAAGGTTAACCTTTATTATTGGAGGTATAAACTATTTGCTGGATTAAAAATGGTTGGTCTGACAAGCAGCAGGTCTGACCTTTTCATAGTGTGGTCAAGACTTTTTCAGTACGTGGGTGTGAGCCACGGCTGTCCTTTACGATCTGTTTGGCTCCCCATTAAATGCTACTACCAACATTTATTTTAGGAGTAACTGAGAAAGGCTCCAGTAAACAAAGTGGACGTGCAAGATGGACTCTAATACGGATGTTTAATTGACAAATAAAGGCAAGAATAATATCATTTAAATGACCTAAAACAATAGAACATGAAACGTGTGTAGACGTGCATGTGTCTTATTCCTTCTTCATGCCCCCAAGTCTCTAAATTTATGTGCAAAATTCACCTTCATGAGTTCATAAAAATGGTTCCTTTGTGCTGAATCCAAACATGACGTGAGAAGCATGAAAGCTGTTTCTTCTCTGAATGGGACTTTTTCTCATTGAGCTGTCAGTAAACAGCCAACATGTTCGAGACGTAGAGAAAGGGCTTGTTAGGAGGTTCCTAGAGGCAAAACAACGTTTAAATGAGAACTAGGACAAATGTTTTCTTTGAAATGTAAGAATTAAACCAATTTCTTTGACTCAGAGGAGCTTTTATTGGTTAAAAAAAAGGTCAAATTGATTTCTGTCTCACTTTAAAACAGCTGAACAGCAGAACAACACATGTCACACCTGTAACTGAAAACATTCTGCATTAAAAATGATTTAAAAGCATCAAACAGTGAAGTGTTATACTTGAGTTGCATCCTGGTGAGTTGAAGGTTCTTGCAGATCTTATATGGAGAGGTAGATTGTTGACATCTACAGTAACAGCATCTGGTTGGTTGACCTTATTGTTCCTGATGAGGTGAGATTCATTATTTATTTGGTAGGAATGAATGCATGACTATTTTGTAAATCTTATTTTCTTATCCATGTGAGGAGTTTATCAGAATCTACTGAGAGTTTACTTTTATAATAGAATCTATCAAGCAGCTGAACTGTATTTACTTTCTCCTGAGAATGGGCCCTAAAGGCAGAACAACCTGTGAAAAGGGGCAAAGCTACACTATGAAAGAGGAGTAAATTATAAATTACTGCAGAAGCTACTAATCACAGGACAATAGGAATGATGAATCTTCAGGTGTAATCTACATCCTAAAAAGCAGAGTCTTGATTAGGAAACTGGTTAATCAAGCGCCTGAGTTGCAGACGTCAGATCAGCTGCAGATATCTGATCTTAGATCAGATGTGTCTGACTGGTTTTAGTCCTGCTTCCTCCTGAGGCTGGCATCGTTAGAGGGGAATTTACTTAGAGCTACTGTGTAATGTGTTTTCTGTTGGTGTTGGAATGCTAAGGATTCTTATTTCTAACTTCTATGATCCTAACTTCTAAAAAGTGCAGAAATCTGTGTTTTGAAGGTTAATCATGCTTTGATTATTGATACACAAGATTCCAGCAGACCAGACCGTGTGCAAAACTCTTGATGACAGCAGCTTGACCCGGGTGATGTCACACGTGGATAAACAGTAATATTTGAAGCTTAACATTTAAAATATTGAACAAAGCTACACTACAACATGCATCGTTAGCTATGATCATTTTAGCTCAGTACCTGAGGTAGCTTCCTTTAATATTATTCTTACTTATGTTCAAATTTCCCCTTTTTGGCTTCTTCAAAGATTTTTTTGTGGGCTAAGTCGTGAACGATCATCTTCAAAGTTTGTGATGGCACCTCGGTGACGGCACTTTGGCAGAGCTGGTGGTTCCAGATGTGACACAGCTGGATTACATGTGACACATATTCACCCTTAAGCTGCTTCAGAATGTCATTACCCTCTGTCTGTGATGAAAATAACTAAAAACATGATTTTCAGATTGTGTGTGATGCATGATTTTGTTGGATCTGGATTTGTGTGCTGGTACTGACACATCATTTATTCTAGAGAAACAAGATTTAACATGAACACATGAATGTAAAACTCAAAGGAAATAATTAATGAATAATAATCAAGAAGAAATACACGCCAGTGTGCTGCTGAGAAGCCTCTATGTTTGTGTTTACAGGATGCGAGTTAGAACTAAACAGCAGCTTCCTACAAAAGCATCTGTTTTAAGTCTGACTTTGAGCTCATAGTTGCTCCAGTTGTCATACATTCATAAAAGAAGATCAATTCATTAAGTTCAGGAAACAAAACCGCCTGTGAGTGACTGAACTACGTTTCTGTGTAAACGTAAAACTGAATCATTGGGTTTAGTAAAAACATTGTAAAAGTACAATCCAGTCAAAGTACTTCTTCAAGTTAAACTTTTGAGGAAAGTTACACAAGTAAATGTAACTAGTTACTATCCACCTCTGTGTAGCACCATTTACTTCTGGAGTTCCTCAAGGTTTTGTCCTGGGTCTGGTCCTGTTCCTGGCCACCCAGTGGAGAAAACATATTTTGGCCGCATGTTTCTGCGGTCGTATTTCTTCGATCATTACCCACAGCTCATGACCACAGACGAGGATTGGGATGAAGATTGCCCAGTAGATTGAGAGCTTTGCTTTCTGGCTTAGCTCCTTCTTCACCACAATGGATCTTTAAATTCAGCGTCTGCAGTGATGCAGACACTGAACCGATCCACCTGTCGATCTCCCACACCCTCCTTGACCCAAATATGCTTAAACTAGGAGAGGTAAGACCTCTTCTCTGGTCCAGAGTTGGCAATCTACCCTGTTCTGGTCAAGAACCATGGTCTCCGATTTGGAGGTGCTGATCCATCTGAGGAACCAACATTTACAGGAGGAACTTGAAGAGCAGACCAGGGTGAAGGCTTTAGCAATCGCATTATTCAACAATCATCATTTCACGATGAAGGCCTTTCTGGAATAATGTGACAGCATGTTTGACTTTATCTTCTCTTTGTTCCTTTGTGTTTCACTAACATTATTATAGAATAGATGATTTTCATTATGATTCTGTGTAAAAGCCACAACACTTCATAAATAAGCTTAGCTAAAAGTAACATTTTGTTTATTACAAGGCCCCTGGACTGCTGATACGCTACATTTTAGTCCATGTTTCTGGACTTGGCAGAAGCGAGGTCACCTCATAAAAACCAAAGATGTAACTGATGCTGACTCCACACTGTCCCACAACTTTCAATGAATCTTGGTGGTTTTGGATTCATAAAACCAGCATAGGAGCAGCCTTCATCTGTCACAGAGGGCAGGGAGCTTTGGTGCATTAGCATCATCCTACCATCCTCACCCCAGAGCCATGCATTTTACATGAACATGTAACCTACATCCATCCATGCTTCTGTCAGCACACGTCCCTGGATGAGACAAATTTCATAAGCAGACTCTTATAGCGTCCAGGAATGTGCAGCCTGGTGTTTAGTCAGTTTACTCCCGTGTCAAAAGAAATCAGGGTCCTGCTGATTTGACTTTAAAGTGTGCAAGCTGCTTTTTAAACAGCAGCCAGGATGCTGAGGGCTACGTTAAATGGGTGCTCAGAGTGTGCTGTAATCATTAAAAATATATGTTGGTATTATACACATGTGATGATGGTAATTTAAGTGAAATATAAACATTTATGGTACTTTATCAAAATAATTGAAGCAATGTTTGATTCCATCTTGCAAAGTCACGTTCATTTCAGAGGTTTAGTATGATCAAACTGCTGCTTTTGAAAGAAAATTGTGTCTAAAAAGAAAAACAAAAATGAAAAAAGGTCTGTTAGCCACTCGGGTCAACACAGCCCCTCTGATTAAGGTGACTTGGAGGTGTTTATGTTGGGCTTTCAGAAAGCAGCATGAATCCAGCCAAATGATGAGGAAATTTTAATCACTGCACGACTGAGGGAGGAACACTCATGAATAATTTTGCTGTGCGCCACATTTAAGTGGCGGAATATTCATCGACACCGATCAGCTCTTAACTATGCCGTATTAAAGCTTCCTGTATGATTAATGCATCTCTCTCCTCTCTCCCTCTCTCTCTCTCTCTCTCTTTGTGTGTGTGTGTGTGTGTGTTAGATTCTCATCGGGGAAGTGACGAGCTTCTTTGTGAAGACCGAGGGAGCTCAGGAGAAAACCATAGTGACCGCTGACTGCTGTTATTTCAACCCTCTCCTCCGCAGGATCGTACGGTTTCTGGGTCAGTCACAGTCCCGTATAGACGACATCTTTGAGTGTCAATCTCATGTGGACCAATTTACCCTGCTCTTGCTTTTTGTTGTACTCTTTTGATGTTTTCTGCATATATGTGCTGAAGTCAGGGATATTAAACAAAGGCTGTCTCAGTCTGACCTTTGACTCCTACACAAACAAACACAATAAATAATTTTTGCCTTCCAATAATTCATTTCCTTTATTTTTTTCACTTGGTTTTTACACCCAGGTGTCTACTCCTTTGGTCTTTTCACCACCACCATATTTGCCAATGCTGGCCAAGTGGTAACAGGAAACCAGACGCCTCACTTCCTGTCTGCCTGTAAGCCAAATTACACAGCTCTGGGCTGCCAGTCTCCACTTCAGTACGTGACGGAGCATCGAGCCTGCACAGGAAACCCATACCTGGTCATGTCTGCCCGCAAATCCTTCCCCTCCAAAGATGCAGCACTCAGCTTCTATTCAGCCATCTACACAGTGGTAGGAACTCTGTTTTCAGGGCTTTTGTTGAAGGGGGACAGGAAGGAGAACATTAAAAAAAATCATTTATGTTGTTGGTCTGGGTTAACAGAATTAATTCTTGACAAAAGTTTACAAAAGCAGAACAACACTACAGGTATAATTTAATGGTTGTCAACTACATGATAGTGCACTGTTTAGTACATACATCTTTTTGGAGAATGTCCTGAATATAAATAAAAAGTAACAGAAAAAAATATTCTAAAAATATATAGAAATGTTAGAAAAACAGTTCAACATCAGAACCTCACACTATTCACTACTCACTACTTGTTAATCACTATTCGTTAGTCACTACTCATTTATCACTAAAGGTAAAGTTAAGTTAAAGTCCCACTAGTTGTCACACACACTGGTGTGTGTGAAATTTGTTCTCCGCATTTGACCTGGGGGCTCCCCCTGGGGGAGCGGTGAGCTGCAGACACAGCCACGCTGGGGAACCATTTGGTGGTTTAACCCCCCAGTCCAACCCCTAATACTGAGTGTAAAGCGTATTGGGTCCCATTTTTCCAAGGTCTTTGGTATTACCCAACCGGGATGTGAACCCCAATCTCCCAGTCCCAGGGCAGACACACATACCACTAGGCCACAGAGCTACTCACTACTTACAGCTCATTACCCACTACTCGTTAATCATTACTCACTACCCACCACTCATTACTCACAACTCGTTAATCACTACTCATTATTCACTACTCATTACTCACAACTCGTTAATCACTACTCGTTATTCACTACTCGTTATTCACTACTCATTACTCACTACTCGTTAATCACTACTCATTCATCACTACTCACCACTTATTACTCACTACTTGTTAATCCCTAGTCGTTAATCACTACTCAACACTCATTACTCATTGCTCATTACTCACTACTTGTTAACCACTATTCATTACTCACTACTCCTTAATCACTACTCACCGCTCATTACTCGCTACTCGTAAATCACTACTCATTTATTACTACTCACTGCTCATTACTCACCACTCGTTAATCACTACTCATTATTCACCACTCATTACTCACAACTCGTTAATCACTACTCATTATTCACTACTCATTACTCACAACTCGTTAATCACTACTCGTTATTCACTACTCGTTATTCACTACTCGTTATTCACTACTCATTACTCACTACTCGTTAATTACTAGTCGTTATTCACTACTCATTACTCACTACTTGTTAATCACTACTCATTCATCACTACTCACCACTTATTACCCACTACTCGTTAATCATTACTCACTACCCACCACTCATTACTCACAACTCGTTAATCACTACTCATTATTCACTACTCATTACTCACAACTCGTTAATCACTACTCGTTATTCACTACTCGTTATTCACTACTCATTACTCACTACTCGTTAATCACTACTCATTCATCACTACTCACCACTTATTACTCACTACTTGTTAATCCCTAGTCGTTAATCACTACTCAACACTCATTACTCATTGCTCATTACTCACTACTTGTTAACCACTATTCATTACTCACTACTCCTTAATCACTACTCACCGCTCATTACTCGCTACTCGTTAATCACTACTCACTACTCAACGCTCATTACTCACTACTCGTCAAACACTACTCATTTATTACTACTCACTGCTCATTACTCACCACTCGTTAATCACTACACACTACTCAACGCTCATTACTGACTACTCATTAATCACTACTCATTTATCACTCACTACTCATTACTCGCTACGCGTTAATCACTACTCACCGCTCATTACTCACCACTCGTTAGTCACTACACACTACTCAACGCTCATTATTCACTACTCATTAATCACTACTCATTTATCACTCACTACTCATTTATCACTCACTCACTACTCATTACTCACTACGCATTAATCACTACTCACCGCTCATTACTCATTACTCGTTAATCACTACTCACTACTCGTTAATCACTACTCACCGCTCATTACTCACTACGTGTTAATCACTACTCATTTATCACTCACTACTCATTACTCGCTACTCGTTAAACACTACTCACCGCTCAATCCTCACTACTTGTTAATCACTACTCACTACTCACCTCTCATTACTCACTACTCGTTAATCACTACTCATTTATTACTACTCACTGCTCATTACTCACCACTCGTTAATCACTACTCACTACTCGTTAATCACTACTCACTACTCACCGCTCATTACTCACTACTTGTTAATCACTACTCACTACTCACTGGTCATTACTCACTACTCGTTAATCACTACTCATTTATTACTACTCACTGCTCATTACTCACCACTCATTAATCACTACTCACTACTCGTTAATCACTACTCACCGCTCATTACTCACTACTTGTTAATCACTACTCAACGCTCATTACTCACCACTCATTAATCACTACTCACCGCTCATTACTCACTACTCACTACTCGTTAATCACTACTCATTAATCACTACTCACCGCTCATTACTCACCACTCATTAATCACTACTCAACGCTCATTACTCACTACTCATTAATCACTGCTCATTTATTACTACTCACTGCTCACTACTCACCGCTCATTACTCACTACTCACTACTCATTAATCACTACTCACCACTCATTACTCACTACTCATTAATCACTACTCACTACTCACCGCTCATTACTCACTACTCACTACTCGTTAATCACTACTCATTAATCACTACTCACTACTCACCGCTCATTACTCACTACACGTTAATCACTACTCACTACTCATTAATCACTACTCATTACTCACCGCTCATTACTCACTACTCATTAATCACTACTCAACGCTCATTACTCACTACTTGTTAACCACTACTCATTACTCACTACTCATTAATCACTACTCAACGCTCATTACTCACTACTCATTACTAACTACTTAGTACTCGTTAATCACTACTCACCACTCATTACTCACTACTTTATTATCACTACTAACTACTCACCGCTCATTACTCCCTACTTGTTAATCACTACTCATTACTCACTACTCATTACTAACTACTTAATTATCACTACTAACTACTAACCGTTCATTACTCACTACTCAATCAATCAAGGGCCCAAGGCGCTGAACACAACATAGAATAAAATCATAAAAGAGCAATAAGAGTAATAAAAACAACAAATAGTTTTAAAAAAAAGGTCATAAAACGTGCCGTTAAGATAAAAACCCATCACAGAAAAGCCATACGATAAAAATGTGTCTTCAGGCGACCCTTAAAGACCTGCAGTGATGGTGACTATCGAAAAATTAGCGGCAGCTCATTCCAAAGAGTACAGGTGCCAGGACCGAGAAGGCATGAATACCCCTGGTCCTGTGCCTAGAACGTGGAACATCCAACAACTCCTGCTCTGCTGAGCGCAGAGATCGTGGTGGAGAATGCTGATTCAATAATGTACTCAAATACGGAGAAGCATTACCCTGCAGAGCCCGGAAAACATACAGCAAAACCTTAAACCTAGTTCGAAAGACCAAAGGAAGCCAGTGAAGCGAGGCCAACACAGGGGTGACATGCTCCGTTCTCCGTGTCCCTGTGCAGCTGAATTCTGGACAAATTGTAAGCGCCTCAGTGCTGCTTGACTCACTTCAGCATAAAGGGCATTACAATAATCAGGCCTTGACAGAACAAAAGCATGTAAAACTGATTCAAAGTGCTGTCTTGAGAACATGTGCTTGATTCTAACTTAACGTCGCAGGTGGAAGAAACTAGATCTCACCACTATGTTAATGTGAGCATCAAATTTTAGTTCTGCGTCAAGTCTCACCCCCAGACTACAAACAACTGACTGCTGGTAAGGAGACAGAACATCCAGGTCAGGAGCAGAGCTCCCACCCACCTTACTAGTCGGAAGAAATGTGATGAGCTCAGTTTTACCATCATTCAGGTGGAGATAATTAGCTGCAAGCCATAACTTTACCTCATCTAAACAGATCAAACGGTTTAAGATGGAGCCTCCCACTCCTGAACATAGAGGAAAATAGATCTGGTAGGCTTCGTCACGTCTCGTTAATCACTACTCACTACTCACCACTCATTACTCATTACTCGTTAATCACTACTAATTACTCACTATTCATTTATCACTACTCACCACTCATTACTCATTAATCACTACTAATTGCTCACTATTCATTTATCACTACTCATTACTCACTACTCGTTAATCACTACTCACTACTAGGGATGCAACAGTACTTGGTCCAAGACCGGACCGTACGGTACACCATTCACGGTCCGGTCTGTCTTAGGACCGCGGCCCAAAGACGCATTAATAATATTTTTGCGTCTGTACAGGTTTTATTCCGTGTGCCCGCTCTCGTCTCGTCTGAAGCTGCTCACAGCAGACCCCCTCCCTACCTGCGAGTAAATATCCAATCACAGGTTTGACCCACCCCACTGAGAGCTGAGCTGAACGCACCAAGGGGTCCGGCCTCCACAGCATAGACATTGGAGAGTAGATGCCACACCGACCGATATTCCCTATGGCGGCCACAATTTCAGGGTCTACATTTTATAAAGTCTATGATTCACAGGCTGTTTTAGCGAGAAGGTCTTGGCTGGGTTTTAGCTACTTTAGCTCGGTGGAGATTTGGAGCTCACGAACTACGAGGGAACGCTGTTCATAAACCTGTTCACACACGCCAGAATGAGCGCGCTCACTTTAACGTTCGTCAGGCACAATACAAGCGAGTTCAGTTCACAAACGATCATTTAATGAACACATTCATGTACAACACTGCCTGTCACTTCCTCCCAGCTCTTGCCGACATGACGCTCGATGTTGACTGACGAGCCATCTGTTGTGGCACGCGCACACAAAAAAACTAAGCTAATCTATAAATTCAGTTAGTTTTAGTTAGTTTTGTTAATGCTCATTACAGTGTCATTTTCAGTTTTTTTATTTGTTTTTATTTCAGTTAACGAAAAATTGTTTTAATTCTAGTTTTCGGTATTTCGTTAGTTTTCGTTTACGATAATAACCCTGCTCACCACTCATTACTCACTACTCTTTAATCACTACTCACCGCTGATTGCTCACCTCTCATTAATCACTAATCACTCACCGTTCATTACTCACTACTTGTTATTCACTACTCATTACTCACCGCTCATTGCTCACTACTTGTTAATGACTACTCCTTACCACTCACATCTCATTAATCACTACTCACTCATTACTTATTACTCACTACTCATTATACACTAATCACTAATTATTACTCAGTACTCATTACTTAGTAATAACTACTTATAACCTACTGTTCATTATTCACTACGTAATAATCATTACTCACTACTCAGTACTCAGTACTCATTACTCATTATACATTACTCACTAAATATTACTCAGTACTCATTACTTACTAAAAACTACCCATTATTCAAACACAATGTTATGTTTAACAAAATTCCTCAGAATACTAAAGCACATTCATAGATTCCACATGCCTTAAATTCATCCATCAGAACAAACATCTGATACCAGTGGTCAGCATGGTGGTGGAAGGCTCATGGTTTGGGCTTCATGCAGTCACCAAGTTGACCACAAACATGTCTGTAGACCAAAGTATTAGAAGGAAATAGGAGGCCATCTGTCTGGTAGCCATCAACACTACCTGGAACATCTGCTTTAAAATTCTGTGAGAATAGTGACACTAATAATGTTTGACAGATCTTAAAATTAACCCTTAGTCATTTTAAAGCATTTATTCATTTTACAGCCATCTATCAATACCTTAAGATTTCATCAATACAAATGTGTGCAGGAACCTTAAAAATGAAAAGGTTCCTTTTAAACACTAAATAAATGATAAAATACAACCCATCACTTATAATCTGCTGAAATCAATATGTTTTAGTAGTGTTCGTTGTTCCTGTCATTTTAAAAAGCATTGAACCACTTCTTTAGAGTTGTAATTGTGTGCAGTAACGTTGTAGTAGATTGCGTCCTCTTGTGGCTTGATTAAGCGGTTCTCTTGTTAAACTGGTAACTCTGTGGAATAGTTTGCTTCATCTCGGCTGATTGGACCCACAAACACCTCATATCAGATTTTAGCTTTTTCTTAGAATTTTTTCCTCAGATTTCGTTCTGTCTTCCAGATGTACGTGACCTTGGTGTTCCGGACCAAAGGGACCCGCTTGATGAAGCCCACTCTATGCCTAGTGCTGCTGTCTCTGGCTGTGCTGGTCGGGGTCGTGCGAGTGACGGAACACAGGAATCACTGGAACGACATTCTGGCTGGATTTGTCACAGGAGGGGCCATCGCTGCGTTCCTGGTGAGAGGACAGAGGGTGACTGGGACGGTGCTTAAGGTTCCATCTTAAATCTGGAGATGCAGCTAAATTCTAGAGGTTTGCACACAAAGAGGTGTGTAAAATCACACAAGCGGGCTGCAGTCTGAAGATATCTGGGGAAGAATGGTGCACTGAGCATATAACTGTCAATGCAAATGTCAACAAATTCCTAAAATGACTGCACATTGCTCATCGCCTTCATGCCACAAGTTTGGAAATGATGATCACATGATCAGCTCGTGCTTCCAGTATGAAATGGAGATGGCTTGACAAATTCTAGCTCAATTTCTGAGAAACTGACTAGGATTTAGTTATTTTTGCTTTTGATTTGGGAGGATTGGTTGTGGCGGCCATCTTGAAGTGGGTTGTCTCCAAAAGTTAGTTGGTGTTAGTTGTACATCCAAAAATTACATTGTGAGAGTTTCATGAAAATTGATTCAGGATTTAATTTGCAAAAAAATAAAAACACAAAATGTTGCCTGACAATGTTTTCCAAGCGAAAATACAATTAAACACATATTTGCATACATACATTTATCCATTCATCCATCCATTTTCATCCGCTTATCCAGGGTTGGGTCTCGGGGGCAGTGGCCTAAGCAGAGAGGCCAAGCTTGTATCCGCGATCTTGTTCATTCGGTTACTACCCAAAGCTCGTGACCATAGGTGAGGGTAGAAACGTAGATAGACCGGTAAATTGAGAACTTTGCCTTCTGGCTCAGCTCTCTCTTCACCACGACAGACCGGTACAACGCTCTCATCACTGCATCACTGCAGACGCAGCACCAATCCGCCTATTGATCTCGCGCTTCATCTTTCCCTCACTCATGAACAAGACCCCGAGGTACTAAAACTCCGCCACTTGAGGGAGGACGTCGTCCCTGACCTGGAGAAGGCATTCTACCCTTTTCCGATTCAAGACCATGGTCTCGGATTTAGAGGAGCTGATTCTCATCCCAGCTGCTTCACACTCGGCTGCGAACTGCTCCAGCGAAAACTGGAGATCATGATCTGACGAAGCCAACAGGACCACATCATCTGCAAAAAGCAGAGACCTGATCCTCAGGCCACCAAAACGGATCTCCTCACCACCTTGGCTGCACCTAGAAATCCTGTCCATAAAAGTTATGAACAGAATCGATGACAAAGGGCAGCCTTGGCGGAGTCCAACTCTCACCGGAAACTAGCCCTACTTACTGCCGGCAATGCAGAGCAAGCTCTGGTACCGATCATACAGGGACCTAACAGCCCGTATCAAGGGACATGATACCCCATACTCCCGAAGTACCCCCCACAGGGACCCCCGAGGAACACGGTCAAACGCTTTCTCAAAATCCACAAAACACATGTAGATTGGTTGGGCGAACTCCCACGCACCCTCCAGGTCCCCCCCAAGGGTATAGAGCTGGTCCAGTGTTCCACGACCAGGATGAAAACCACATTGCTCCTCCTGAACCTGGGGTTTGACTATCCAATAGACCTGCCTTTCCAGAACCCCTGAATAGACCTTACCAGGGAGACTCAGGAGTGAGATCCCCCTGTAGTCGGAACACACCCTGCGGTCCCCCTTTTTAAAAAAGGTGGACCACCACTCCAGTCTGCCATACATACATACATTTATTTAGCTGCAAACAAAAAGTTGAAATAAAATTTGACATTATCAGGTTATTTCAAGCTGTGAAGCATCAGGTTTGCACCTAACAAGAAATGACCCAGTTATTTTTGCACCTGATTGTATTATAGGGTGCTTATAGGAGTTCACCCTCAAACCTGCAGAATCTCAGGTCACACTATGTATCATGCTCTGCTTTATTGTAGGCCCTTTACTGCTGATTGCACCTATATTTAGAAAAGTAATAAAAGACATGGCTTAAAATTTCCTCTAGTAAAGCTCTGCAAAAATTACTGCAACAAGAATCTGCAAAAACTTGTATGTCAGAAGTGATACAGTAGTTTCTCTGCTTGCATTAGAATGCCAGGAGTAAAAGTGGTCAGAATCATTTTCAAGCCTTAAGAAACCTTATCGTAAAACAAGTCCATTTTAAGTTATTAAAGAGGACCCAGTTTTGCAGAACAAATAAGTACCCTGTACAACAATTTTAGTTTTAAATGTGCACATTACAAGTGGAGTTATTTATAGAAACGTACTCTGACATGGAAATAATATTTTTTCAGCAAATCTGAACCAGATGGGTGAGTTTTTTGTGGAGTCTGTAGGATTACTGCAGATTTTACTGTAATACTTTAATAAAATAAATTCTTAGGGTAATCGAGTTTTTAAAACGTCTTAGGTGATGTGCATGGGATCAGGAAGCGATGTAAACACGACGTTTCTGTGGGACGTGATGGATGATCAAGGCTTGCCGGAGGCGTGTGACAGAGGACACACTCAAATCTCAGAGCCCTGGAAAAGCTCTGTAGTGATTTCTTTAATCCTCTGTGCCTGCTCTCCAACAGGTGTCGTGTGTGATCAACAATTTCAAGGCGACTAAGATAGCGGTGCCAACTCCCCCGCCCCCGCAGCGCCCTGAGCCACCCATCGGGATACCTCTCCTCAGCCTGCCACGTGTGGAGAGTCCACTCGAAAAGTTAAGTGGCCTCCAGGTAAGGGGTGGGCAACAGAAATGTGGGGGTGTTATTATCGGTGTGGCATGGCAAATGACTGTGGTGCTGTCTTTTATTATTCACTTGTCCTTACTTATTTGCCTTGTTGTATCTGAACAAGATTCTTCTGTTTCTTTTTTAAGTGATCCTCTCCATCAGCAAGTTTGCACACGTATGGACAGAGATGTTTTCCTTTTATACTTCTCCATTGGTGTGTCAGAGAACCTAGTTCTTTTCTGGGGCGTTCTGCCATCATTGCAGTCACAACTCTTGTATTTTTATAGCCTGGCAAGCCATCCTATATATGTTAATATATAGTCTGGCCACGAACCATTGACGGCTCTCAGTCGTGAGGCAGGATCTACGGTTGTCTTTCAAAATGTCAGCATGCAATTGGATAGCGCTAGGACCAATCAGAGTAACGAACAACATGTCGTAATCACAGCGACGGAAAAGAGGAAGGCAGTAATGGCGTCTAACATCAATGATTTCTGTCGTTTTTGTATAAAAACATGTGAATATCAGGTGTACTGGGACATTGCACTACTTTGTCTGATAAAAATAAGAAGCCGCTAAGTATATCAGACAGACTTACGCACGTTGGAGTCTAAATAATCCAGTGTTGATGACAAAGCCGTTTCAAACGAACGTGGTTCCTGCACCGCCGCCATGTTGTTTGTGTTCGCGGCCGCAGTGCTGACGTCATCGGCTACTCCCGCTCTGTGATTGGCCCAACCAAAACTATAGCAAGCTGTGATTGGACAGCCACAGCAGTGGATCAGGCTGCGAGGGTTCCAATGAAGCGTGCCTACACCAAACTTTGCAAAGCAAGAATTTGGTCTAGTTCACTAGGCTAGTATTTTTATGTATTTCAGAGACTTTTTAACACGGACAAATTTGTCCCTCATTCTCCTCCACCTCTTCATGCAGTCCCCACCTCTTAACCCACATTTCCCATCATTTTCTGACACTAATAAAAAGTCTGCTGTGTATCTTTGTACTCCTTCAGTCACGGTTGTATTAACGTTTATATCATTGGACTTTTTCTGTGAGACGTTCTCCAATCTGCTCCGTGTCTGTCGCTAGATATGTTCAGCTCTTGTTTTATTTCTTTGAGGAGAGATGGCGGTGCTGTTGGCAAAGTGCTAACTAGGGGTGTTCTGATCACATTTTTTTGCACCCGATCCGAGTCCGATTCATTTGATTTTGTGTATCTGCTGATACCGAGTCTAGATCCCTTACATCAGCAAAGCAATAAAATAAGAAGAAAAATTAGAGCACAGCCAAGTTTTCCTTTAAGTTTTTTGGCAAAAAGCATCACTTGTTTAGGATAAGAAACGTGTTAATATTGTGAATATATTTAACAGTGGCCTTGTATTCTCATGTAAGTATTGAGTTCCCCTGACGGGGCACACTCTTTCCTGCACAACACCTGTAACTCATACTGCGGCTCCAGGAGACAGCAAAACCCGACGTTTTGCTGTCCATCTGCAATTTCTCTTTATTAGCATATCATTCGGTGTAGGCTTGTTTCGTGTTTTTGTCCGAGTTGCCGCTGTAAACTGGTAGTATGAGTGGCAGACTAGGACTTAATGGAGACAGGTAATTCGCTGTGGTGACACCTGAACGGAAAAGCCAAGAAAGAAGTTTGTATTTAAGGCATCATATCATGCAGCTCCATTTTTCCACCACATGAAATGCCAAATATGCTCACCTTATAAGTGGCTGTTGCATTGCCTTTCCTGTCCAGTTTAAAACACGTCCAAATCTGCAGACATTTTCTCTCTCCTGAGGCAACATGTTAGCTATGCTTTAGCCTGCAAGCTAACATGAAACCCCATGCCGACCATAAACTGTGTGACGTTACGATGTTGTCGTCGTCCAACAAACAACGAATCTTCATGTAGAGGAACTTGTTGAAATGAAAACTAAAACATTATTATTAGATGTGAAATCTCTATCTCATGATGAATTTAAAAGGTCACGTTTGTTTTTTATAAGGTTAAATCTGATCTTTTCCACATGATTACGATCTTTTGAAAATCATGTGATCAGGCTTGATTTCTGATCACGTAATCGGATCGGAGCATCCCTGGTGCTAAATGATTGTGCAAGATCATGAAATAACACTAAATATTACTTCCAAGAATTAACCCGATAGATAAAAGAAGTCATTTCTTACCCACCTTAGTTTAAACTCTGATCTGAGAGTCAGTGATTGATGCCCGTTTCCTCATGAAGTCTTTCATGTTTTATTAACTTTTTACGCTCTCTTCTTTCTTCTCTCCTCTCATCAGGCTCCAGGGCTACCGTATTCTGAGATCACATGACCATCAGCCAACCCCGCCCCCCGCCCTGCCCGATGTGCTCCTCCCCTCAAAGCGTTGTCTCACCAGCTCAGTCTAGACCTGCCCACTGAACGCCCCGCACCTTGCCCCGCCCACCCCGGAAAGCGCCAGCCCCTGCGACGAGTCAAATCCACCCAGGTGTGAGCATTCACTAGTCACAGAGGACATCTTCAGCTCATGCTACAGGCCGGTGGGGGACAGAGACATGTCCTCTCCCACCCGAACCACTCTGTCCTCCAAGGACATGTGAAAACCCCCAATAAAAGACTCTTTGAAGCCGGAGCTGATAAAGCAATACTGTGTCCTTTTTCCTTTCGTGGTTTTTTACAAAGATTCAACAGAGACTCTAAAGACTGTTGGCTGGTGATGACTTGATATTTCCAATCCAATTCAAAAATAATAAAGAACTCAGCTCAGCTGAGCGTCCCAAGTGGATTTTCCTCTAAATAACTTTTGCTATTCTCAGGACTATCAAGTGGAAACAACAGAAAGACACAAACAACCACAGAAAAAGACCTTTATGTAATAATGCTGGTACACTGGAGTATTATGGTACAGCCTTTTCTTCTGTACTTTAATCAAAGAGATGCTGTTGAAGAGGGGAAGCACTTTTGTAAATTATAGCACAGATGAACCATTCTCATGTTCAGTAAGCAATGTTGTATCCTTTAGTTTTGTTCTGAGTCGTGTGAAGTGATAGAAGAGAGATTTATACACACTAGAGCTTTGCTTTTGGTGCCTCAGCTGTTTGGGGGCATCAGTTTTAGTCATTCCTGACACAAACAGAAGCAGAGTTTCACTCACTCTCTTAACTCAATGTTCAGGTGTGTTTTAATGTCTGCTGGTTTGATGTTCACGCTGTGAAAAATCTGGGAAATTCAATGATTTCACTTCCAGCCTAATAACACATGAATGCTTTTTATCAGCTTACAGGTACAATACTCGTGTCTCTATTTCCCTGAACCCCTGTACCAAATTCATATGTTACTGGATTTTTTATTTCCACACTGTGGGCACCGGTACTCCCACCAAGCTTCTCCTACCTGAGTTTGAATCCATGTGTCCGGTCCAAACGTTCCCAGCTGATCACTGCAGCTCTGATGTTTTATTTTGCATTAAATGAATCACACAGACTGGTGTAAAGCAGCAGTGAGACCTCTGAGTTTTGTAAAGTTTTGTACAGTACTTGGGTTTATTTACACGTTATATACAACCTTATGAGTATGATGAAATAGTGTGACTGAAGTGAGAACGCCTGAAGCCGTCTTGTGTGTGAAGCGGTTCTGGATGCTGCAGGTTCTGCTAGTTTAAAGAAAGTGTTTAACCATGAAGACGTACTGATGGTTTTCTTAAGCGTGTGTGTGTGAGTGTGTGTGTATTTACAATGAGCACATTGGATGGCAGCACAACTGTTAATTTGGCAATCTGTTTGGGTTTTTTTAAGTTAAATTGTCAAAAGTAGCTGCTATAATTACACACTTGTGCTTGGTTGTAACTGCAGGCCTTAAAGGACCCCTGCCAAGGCGTCCTAACAATGCCTGTTTTAGCAGAAGGTGCTCATTATAGCTCGGAGATTACCTACAGTATTTTTCTTTCTAATTTGGGAGGATAAGAACAACTCTTCTGCCCAGATGATGTTATTTTTATGTTAAAGGTCTCTGTTTTGTATTTATTTATCAAAATAAATCACAATTATCACACATTTTTCTGAGAATTCTTGATGTGTGACGTTACTACGGATTTTTACTTCTGTTACTGTTTACACACAGTAGTTGTTAGTGCTTAATGTACAATGATGGTCCATCCATCCATCCATTCATCATCGTCTTAGCAACGGCTCCTCCCGTATGACCAACGGCATTCCCGGTCTAAGACATGTAACGTGTTATTCCCAAACCTCTCTCTCCTCTATAGGGGTTAGAGTTAGCCTGTATACAGGCTCAGAGACAAGGGGACAGCGCTGCCTGAGTCTGCTTTGCTCAAGGATTGATCTTGACTTCCTGTGAATATTAAATTGAACTCAGAATGAATTTATTATTATTATTTTTACACTAATGTTATTTTCTCTCCTCTAACGATAATGGGCTCATATTCAATTGAAGTCCTGCCCCAATTCTACTTGATAAATCATATAGAAAACTCAAGGGACTCAGCATAAACATGTTTTATTTGGGATTTAAAATTATTTGTTTAATAAATTAACTTTAAATGTATTTTGAAAAAAAATTGTCTATTTACACCAAAGATGGCATAAATAAAGATTTATAAACCCCACCTATCCAGCCTATGAACACTAGATTGAGCTGCCTCAGAACTTACAGATGAAACACCAAAAAATGACAATATGGTGCAAAAACTCATTTGTCGGTAATTTGATTTAAAAAAATTAAACTAATCTATGAGACAGACTCATTCCATGCAAAGCCAGATCTTTCAAGCCTTTATTTGGTATAATTATGATGATTATGGCTCACAGCTGATGAAAACCCCACATTTAAAATCTCAGACTATCAGAATATTGTGAAAAAATTCAATATTCTAGACTCAAAGTGTCACACTCTAATCAGCTAATGAATCCAGAACACCTGCAAAGGGTTCCTGAGCCTTTAGATGGTCTCTCAGTCTGATGGATTACTGACATAAATAGACTTTTGCACCAAATTCTCATTTTCCAGTTTCACCCATAGACAATGTGGTTTTGTTGCAAACAACTCAGAAGAAGAGCAGGTTTTCACTTTCTTGTCTTAATAACCGTAAATTCATTGCACATATATCCAGACTTATAATTTCAGACGTTTACTGTTTACTTTCTCTCGCTTGAGTCAAACCCAGACACTCATTCATGCTGTTACAGAACATCACAGATTTAATGTTAACTTTTATTTTTTCCACAATAAAATATGATTATCTTCTATCAAACTAACATTTACTTTCCTGCTGCTGTGAGTGGGTCATCTTTTTAGGACTACAGTGAACACGCTAGGGTTTATTTACTGTATTTAGAATATGAAATGACTGCCTGCCTTTAGTGGATTTCATGGGGTTTCTTTCAGATGAGAAGTGAATATGAAATGCAGTGTTTAGAATAATTATGCAGGATTTGCTTCATCTCTTCTCAGCTCATGAACCTGAGTCACGTCTGAAGTTATACGTCCTGGATCTGGATCAACACTGAAACATCTGATTCAACATCTACCTCTGAATAAATCTATTTTTAACCAAACAAAAACAAACCTAACACCATGTTGGCGTTAATCATGTCTGATATATTCCATGAAAACTCTAAAACATGAGTCTGGGACAAAACGTGTTGCAGTAGGGAGCCGTGGACACAAGGTGGCGATGTTTGACCATGCTTAATGGAGCACTGGTTTCTAGAAAAAAATCCAATTGTAGTATTAAGTTACAAATTAGGAAGGTAAAAATAAACAACACCTAACTTAAAAGTGCTTTCACACGAGGACGCTGATGGACCGCAGCAGAGACGAGTCATCAGTTTAATAAATGTAATAAATTGGCTCACAGATAGTTTCTCTTTGTGTTTGTTCATCTCAGCTGCTCTGTGTTTCTCAAAATCTTTGATTGTAGGTTTGTTAATGGCTGACACACACACACACACACACACACACACACACACACACACACACACGCACACACACACAGCTCTCTGGACTCTCGACAACATTATCTTTTCCGGAAATTGCTTCTCAAGCACAGCCAGAGCCCCATTAGAAAAGACGAGCTCTATGCTGTAACCTTTTTAAAAAGCCATTAGTGATGCACCTGCCTCTCTCTGTCTCCCTGCTCCTATTTGTGTGTCCTATTTGTCTCTCCTGTTAACACTGACACACACACACACACACACTTACAGTTTTCCGTCCCGATTGCCAGCATCCCCATTCCCAGTCCCATAAACTAACTGCTGAGCCAAATGAACACATTTCCAGTCCAATTAGAGTATAAATCTTTCACGTCTTTAGGTTCCACCTCTGAGTGCAAACCACTTCATTCAATTATTTACGTGTGTTGTTCTAATGACTTGTGACTGTGAAGTTAAGTGTCTGCCACATGAATAATTCTCTATTTCTAAGCTTAAGAAAACAAGATATTTCATAATATGTCATGTTGCTGCTCTGAAAAGGCGGGGTCTGTTCTGTTGTAATGAAACCAACAACAAAGCTGGGAGATTGATTTAACATTGACCCGGAGCAAACATAAATCAGATGGGTCCACATGATGGGATGTAATATACACGCATGGCATGAAAATGAATAGTTAGTCAGGTCCAGCAGCAATACTGACAAAAATCAATATTTTAGCAAGGTTTCAGCCTTAAGTTAAGCCTTTATCAAGCACTTAGGAAGGGTTACAGTAAAGACATGATCTGAACACAGAGACATTACAACACAGTGAGGTCAAAGCGTGGATTTATAGTAGGGCCGGGTGACAAATCAAAAATTTATTATCAAAATTTCTGACAATAATCGATATAATTTTTCTCATGTCGATAAATTTGGTAAAAAAAAATGAAAAGGTGTGTGTAGGTTGGTGACGTTCATGTCCCTTTAAGAAGCTGTACCACCTGGAGTCACATGACAACGTGACTCAACATAATACGATTGATGGTTACATGTAGTCCTTTATCAGAAACATTTAGCTCCTCATAACAATAAAAATGTGTTTTAAGATACTTTTTCACCACTTTTATTTTGAAATGTACTATGTCATAGTTGAAATGTTAAATATAAATCCAAACATGATGTCAGAAATACATAGTGGGCATGGAATCTTAATATATAAAGTTAAATCTCAAATGTTTTAAACTAAATATTTACCCTGCATGCAAAAGGAGACCGCTACAAAACTAAAGTGACCATAACAAAATAAAAGCAAGGTGAAGACGTCCCCTGTCTAACATTGTTGGTCCATTCAACCATAAATAGTGTTCTTGTCTGGATCTCCCCCACATGGATAAATGACCAACAGTTAAACTCACAAAATCTGACCATCAAAAGGATTCTGAGATATTATATAACAGATTTATTTACCCAGATTTTATTCTGGTAGCATTCTTCCATTCTATATCCTAAAACATCTTTTGGATTTTAAATTTAAACGTGAAACTTTACAAATTTTTCCTTCATTCACAGCTATAAAAGCTCTTCTGGGAATGTTTTCCAAAAGTTTAAGAGAGCTTTTGGGAATTTGTAACCATTCTTCACTTGTGATGTCAGGTCCTGATGTTAGATGAGAAGGTCTGGACTCTGCAGGCCAGTCAAACATGCTCCCCCATGGTGGAGTGTCCCCACACCTTTGGTAATAGACATATAATATTATGGTACACCCAAATACCTAAGTCTCCTGACCGTGGTCAAGATGCATGCTGGGAAGGGTGCAGTGCTGTGCAAAAGTCTTGAGTCATCCCTCATTTCTTTATATTTTTCCTGTAAGCTCCCAGACTTTCTCTGAACAATTGTTGGTGTTTTCTGAAGATCTTTTACTATTTTACTTTGGATTTTGGCCGTTTTTACATTCAGTTTCAGTCCAGTACACAAACATTTTTAGACAAAAGTTTTTTGGGTTTTTTTTGTTTCGAAAAATCTTTATGTTCTTTGATATCAGCAGTGACGCACAAAGACAGTTTGTTCCCATTTCTTTAGTTTAATGTGTAAAAATTTCAAGGATAGAGCAGTCGGGCAAGTATGATAGAGTTTTAACACTTTTGATCAACTTAAGCGGTCTTTGATGAATATGCTCTTTTTTATTTAAAAAGTGACTTTCACATTCTGATCACCTGCTATAGTTTAATTTAGATCCAACATCTTATTTTGCAAAAACTGATCAGTAAGCTGTCCCAATCAGGAAGATAGAAAATGAGTGTAAAAGTCCAATGAAAAACTTTCAAATAAACGATCAAGACCAATCTAAAAAATACAGTACAATAAAGTCTGTGTCAGATTGATTTAGGATTGGACTGAGAATAACAGGGAGTTCAATTGTGTCGTGTAGTATGACCCAAACACAGTACCTCTGTGAGTACTGTGCTGTGTTTGGGTCACCACCTTTGGGAGAGGCTGATATGCAGTTAATAGGAACAATCGTATGACACTCAAAGGGGAACGAGACCGTACGGAGGTTCCAGAAAAAGACAAATGACTAACTAGTCATAGGCAGGTTTGTTGAAGCGAGCTGAAGCCGTGGGAACTCTTTGCATGATTCTGAAGAAGAGATGACTTAGTGATGGCAGAAGTGGTGGACTTCTGTTTAAAGATGGCGGTGATGATGTGGAGTAGGACAGCTGTAGCTATGATGCAGCTCGTCATCACCAGGGTGTGAATGTATGGGTGAATGACTGATTGTGTTGTAAAGCACAAACAGGGGTGCCGATGAGGAGTGAATTTGCATAATCTAAGCAAGAGGTGATAAAGGCGTGAATTACAGATTCTAAATGGGACTGTTTCAGAATAGACTTCAGGCGTGTTAACATGTGCAGTTGACAGAAACATGATTTTAAAAGCATTTATCTAAGGAACACTGAAAATCCAGCATCCAGTTTCACCCCAAGGCTGGTGACAAACTGTTTGAGGTTAAAACTCGGAAGACTTGGGACAGACATCATGCGAGAGCGGTTTCTGGGGTCGAAGAGAATCAACTCAGTCTTTGATTTAGATGAAGGAAGTTTGCAGCCAGCCAACCCTTCACATCAGCGAAACAGTCCGTGATTTGTAAGTCTGAGTTTTGTCCATTCATTGCCAGGTAGATCTGACAATCATCAGCATAGATTTGATAGTTGCTGATGTTGTACCGCTCAAAAATCTTTTCCAAAGGGAGAAGGTAGATGGTAAATAGGAGGGGCCCCAGGACGGAACCCTGCGGCACCCCCTATCTCAGTGGAAGACAAGGGGAAGTACAGTCACCCATCTGCACACAGAAATAGTTTTCCAAATATGAGCAGAATCAATCTAATATTGTACCTGAAAGGCCGACCCAGGATTCTAGACGGTCCAACAGGATTTGGTGATAAACTATGTCAAGAGCCGCTGAACGATTTAGTAGCAGAAGAAGTACATGGGACCCTGAATCAGATGCAGTCAGGATATCATTCAGCACACAAATCAGAGCAGACTCAGTACTGTGGTGGGGTCTGAAAGCCGATTGAAACACGTCCGACAGTGAATTTGCCTCCATATGGGTTATTGTTTGTGTGTAAACCGTTTTCTCCAGAACCTTTGCCAAAAAAGAACTTTTGAAATTGGGCATAAGTTATCAAAGTTTGAAGGATCTAGACCAGGTTTCTTCAAAATCGGCTGCACAACCGTTTTTTCGAAGGCCATGTTCAAAATGGCTGGACCCAGAACAGACAAGATCATGCACCAACTTAGGCTGTAGGTAGGGGGTCCTCAGGATTTAATCAGTTTGTCATGGTCATGGAGATGAACAGCAGTAAAATTGGAGTAGGTGGGCGGAGTTGGTGATTCCACCATGCAAAATTGTTCCAGAGGCAGAAGTCTATGCCTAATGTTGCCAATCTTGTGGAGAAAATAGCCCTGGAGCTCAGTACACAGAGAGACTGAGGGGGTCAGACCTGTAGCTAACAACAATATGGAGTTTATGGTACCATACAGTTTGGCCTGATCCCCTCTTTGCTGCACAATGATATCAGAAAAGTATTTGTTTCTTGCAGATCTAACCTCTCTCTGATATTGAGAAAGCGACTCAACAGCGATAGCTGTTGCGATATAGTCAGCCTGTCCTTTTTCCACCTTCGCTCCAAAACCCTGCACTGCCGTCTAAGGTTGCGGGTTTCATCATTCAGCCAGGGATCCGAGGTGGTTGTTTTCCGTCTCAATCTGAGAGGTGCAACAGAGTCCAGGGCGGCCGAACAAGTGTCATAAAAAGCATGCAGGAGCGCATCCGCATCCCTTGAGGAACCAGAGGTGGACGAGGAGAGAGGTTCTACATCCAGTATAGATAACAACTGGGTGGTTGTGGCAGGCGAGATATACCTAGAACAACTAGTAGTCTGCCTCCTAACTGAAGGTAGTATCCCAGAGATGTTGAACACAACAGCAGAGTGGTCAGAAAAACCCACATTTAGTCCAAATGATAAAACCAAGTCCAGGGTGTGAGAACCAGTATGCGTGGGGCCATTTACCACCTGCAGCAGGCCAAAAGAGTCCAGAATATTTTTTTAGAGAAGTCCCAGGGCTGCGAGCCCAGAAGTCAGGCTCCCAGGCCAGCTCCAAGGAGCATTCCTCCAGACTGTAGCCCAGCCAGTCCACCAGATATTGCCACCCACGCCCACAGGTGATGGCCTGGACTTTGTGGGGAGCCATGGAGAGGCCAGCAGAGGAGATGATGAATCCCAGGAAGGTGGTGGTCTGCTGGTGGAATGAGCACTCGTCTAGCTTTCAGTACAAGTGATTTTCCAGGAGACGGGAAAGTACAGCACAGACGTGTTGTATGTGCTTCGTTTCTGTGCGGGAGTAAATCAGAATATCATCCAGATATACGAACACCCATCAGCCAAGCATGCCACTAAGGACGTCATTGATCAGCTGTTGGAAGACCACCGGGCTGTTGCACAACCCAAACAGCATGACCAGATACTCCCAATGGCTGGTGGGTGTGATTATTGCTGTTTTCCAATCGTTGCCCTCTTTGATACGGACCAGGTTGTAAGCACTCCTGAGGTCTAGCTTGGAGAAGATGGTGGCTTGGGAAGCAGAATCTGGGGCATTTGTTATGAGTGGTAGCGGGTGATGGTCTCTGATTGTAAATCCTGTTGGGTCCCCGGTAGTCAATGCATGAGTCTCACCATTTTTCTTCTTAACGAAGAAGAAGCCCGTGGCACCAGGTGAGTTAAAGTTAAAGTCCCAAGTCATCATCACACACTGGTGAAATTACATCTCCGCATTTGACCCATCCCCATGGTGGGGAGCGGTGAGCTGCAGCTGTGGCCGCACTCGGGAACTATTTGGTGGTTTAACCCCCCAATCCAACCCCTTAGTGCTGAGTGTCAAGCGAGGAAGCATTGGGTCCCATTTTTTCAAAGTCTTTGGTATGACCCGACCGGGAATTGAACCCTGATCTCCCAGTCCCGGGGCGGACACTCTACCACTAGGCCACCGGAGCTGGAGGTAGAGGATTGGATGAAACCGTGGCATAGGGCCTACTCAATGTACTCATCCATCGAGTGGGTCTCTGCAGGAGAAAGGGAGAACAAGCAGCCATGAGGTGGGAGGATGCCTGGTTGGAGTTTGATCTCCAGATTGTAGGGTCGGTGATGAGGACGAGTAGTGGTGGGTTTCTTGTCAAAGACCCCAGCGAGGTCGAGATAATGTACAGGGGGGATTTTGGTGAGATCTGGGATCGGGTCCCAAGGCTCTGGTGAGTTGAGGTGGTTCTGGTGGCACATAATCATGGCAGGAGGGCCTCCAGGTAAGCAATTGGCCTGAAGACCAGGACATGTGTGGGTTGTGTGTGCAGAACCAGGAATGGCCCAGAATGAGTGGAGAGGAAGGGGCCGATATGAGGACAAAACTGAGGGTCTCCTAGTGAGTACCCACACTCATCTGGATCATAGGAGTCCGGTGGCAGATGGAGAAAGGATTGAGTGGTCTGTCAGAGGTGACGGGAATATCCTGCTCAAGGTTGGTAGTAGGGAGACGGAGCTGGGAGGCAAGGTGTTGATCCACGAACTTCTCCGCTGCACTCACGTCAAGCAGGGCATCGAGATGCACTGGTCTGTGATTTAGGTGCAAGATAACTTAAAACAGTACGGTAGTTGGGAGGGGAGATGGTTGATTCACTACTGAACGAATGCCTTCCGTATTTCCTTGAAAAATGTGGGATAGTCATTGCAGACGGTGAACTTATTGTTGTAAAGTGCCACAGCGTGTCCAGCGTGGCTAACATGATATCAGGGCTGCCTTTGATGCCGTTTTACCTCTCCAGGAGGCCAATCTGCCCTGGCCTTGCTGGCCGGAACTGATTGTCACTGAAGGGTAAGGGATAGCTGAAGAACCGTCTCTGTCAGAGATTCCATTGTGGAGCCCTGACGGTCCACAAGCATGTGAAGGTGTGGTTGTTCCACCCGCAGGTGCTCGAACTCTGCTGGGTCATACGAGGACTCAGTCATCATGTCAGATCAACTTAGGATTGGACTGAGAATAACAGGGAGTTCAGTTGTGGCGTGTATTATGACCAAAACACTGAGGTACTAACATTGGGAGAGGCTGACACACAGCTAATACAGGAACAACCATTTGACACTCGAAGGGGAACAAGACCATACGGAGGTTCCAGACAAAGAGAAATGACTTACTAGTCATAGCAGGTTTGTTGACGCAAGCCGAAGGCTCAGTGGCACGATTCCGAAGAAGCGATGACTGAGTGATGGCAGAAGTGGTGGCAGAAGTGGTGGCCTTCCAAATATAGATGGTGGTGTTTACGCGGAGTAGAAATGTCTGGTGAGTGGAATGCTGGGAGGTGGAGTCCTAGGAGATGGTTTTTGCATCTGAAGGGACGCTGGAGAGATGGGGGGGGCGTGACACTCTGGATCCTTGGAAGCAAATTATAAAGAACTCAAGTTTAAAAACCTTTCTGCAGTACTGGAAATGGCAGAAAGATGAATGAGTGTTCAAATGTTTATGAGCTTTTCTACATTTATCTGTTCAGACTTTATTCCAGTAGTTAAAGCAACATCTAGAGATACTAATAATGCACCCTTGAATACCGGAGACACCTGGCAGGGGTCAAGAGCAAACAATATGTGTTTCACCGGACCAATGCAACAGCAGGAGGATATTTGCTGCATCAATTATTGTGTGTGTGTGTGTGTGTGTGTGTGTGTGTGTGTGTGTGTGTGTGTGTGTGTGTGTGTGTGTGTGTGTGTTTTCTATTTCCAGTGTGATATTCTGAGATGAGCTGAACTTTGCTGATGGACGGACGGACGGATGGAAGGACGGAAAGAAGGAAGGAAGGAAGGAAGGAAGTTAGGAAAGAAAGGAAGGAAGGAAGTTAGGGAAGGAAGGAAATTAGGGAACAAAGAAAGGACAGAAAGAGAAAAAGGTAAAAAGACTGGAACAGTGTGGTTTATTGCATCCCAAAACAAACCTGAAGCCTCTGGGTAATAAAAACGTTCCGTCTGCCTCAGTAAATGACAAATAGTGGTTTTTGCCTTTCTGCAGTCTCCTGATTATGCTCAGTGGTCTGCCTCTGACAATTATGAAGCCATTAACAGTGTGTTTGTGTGTGTGTGTGTGTGTGTGTGTGTGTGTGTGTGTGTGTGTGTGTGTGTGTGTGTGTGTGTGTGTGTGTGTGTGTGTGTGTGTGTGTGTGTGTGTGTGTGTGTGTGTTTCAGACAGAGGCAGAAAAGACAGAGAGAAAACCTACGGCTGCTGATTTGAGGAAATGTCATTTATTTATTTTATGGCCCTCGGGCTCCGGTTCTCGCGTTGGACCTGTAGGCTCAGAAACATCAAACTTGTGTGTTTTCTGTCCGTCTGCTCGTCTGTTACGACTGAGCACAGAGAACAAAATGAATAAGAGTTACTGGAGAGCTCACAAAGACTGTAGTTTGTCTCTTGTGTGGGCTGTCACTGGGCTTTTAGAACTCTCTCTCTCACGCACACACGCGCACACACACACACACATTTCAGGTTTCAGGGGGCAGCTCCATTACAGACCACCAAAATGAGAAAGGAATTAGGAGAGTCCAAACCACCAAAGCCATGCAGCATGTCTGCTGAGGAGGATCATCGATCGACTGCACCAGCCCCATTAGGAGCAGGATTAGGTGTAGGAACACACACATGCACACACGTGCACACCACAGGGAGTGTAGCTAGCTCTGCTGAGGCCCTGCAGGAAACATCTTCAAAGACACGACCATTAGAATTTCAGCACTAATGTCAGATTTGTGTGTTAACATGCCAATACTGAACACACACTGACACAACCTTCTCTAGCGTCATTTCATCCATAATAATAATTATTATTACAGACGGACGGACAGACGGACGGAGAGTTGGATGGATGTTTCTGCCCTTTATAGCTTCCAGAATGGCTTCAGTTAGGAGAAATAATTTTCTATCCTTCAGGACTGATGAGCTAACGGCTAGTCTGAGCACAGCCAAGACCAGAGTATTACTGCTACCTTAAATTATCTCCCGTCTCCAACATTAAATAGTGGTTTTTGCAAACATGGTTATTTGATTAGGGACGCGCATGAAACATAGTACGCAGTAATTAGCCACCATTTTAGTGGATGGGTGCGTTTCCACCGTCTGTGAAGCGCTGCGTTTTGAGCGCATCCCAGAAGAGGAGTGTCCTGTCCACTAAATTTACATTTCAGGGTCTATTTTTATTGCACTACGCTTCCAGAACACATCAAGCAGCAGCTCAGATCGGGCTAGACAGGAAATCAAACACAAAAGTCTAAAATATCTGGAAACTTTCAAAATAAAGGCTTTGTGCATATTTTTAGTTGCTTAACTAATAAAGAAAAGTTATTACTTGTGAAACCCACTGTAGTCGAGGTAAAAGAGCAGAAAACAAACCACAGACCTTCTTGGATACACATTTTCTCCTTGCTTGTTATCGTGTGAACTGCCAAAATCAAGCGTGATCTTGCAACACAAGCTTGTGGTTTTTTTTGTTTGTTTTTTTTTTTTGGGGGGGGGGGGGTGTCTGCATAATATTTTAAGTTACATCTACTTTGAGACAGAACAAAGAGCGCTGCACCCCACCATCCACCTATATATTATTTTGACTCTGACCATCTTACATGAACTAAAACGACTCAGAAAGAGCCTGAGACTGTGATGAGATCTGTTGGACTGATCCAAAAAGACCCCGTCTCACAGGACACCGTTGGATCATCTACATGCCCTGACAGGTCAGAGGTGTCCGGTGGCAGAGACTGAGGGCAGCATTTTTACATTTTGAGTAAAAAATGATGTTAGATCTGAAAGAAGTTTGTTGGAACAGTAAAGGTCCTTTAAATCAAGGCTGTTCACTTTGTATTTGATACATTCTTTTAAGTTATCTATTTATTTATTTTATTGTTTTGCACATTCATTTTCTGAAAAAGGCTTGTATTCAAAATGCGTAGAAAGAACAGAAGGAGCACAAATAATAAATAAAGTTAAAATGTACAGATTATGGCTTAAATTTAAAAATAAAAAAATCTAATTAAAGAAAATAAACAACAAAACTCTTCATGAGAAAAAAACAGATTTGTGTAGATGAGATGTGTGATCTTACAGAGTAAATGGTTTAAAGGACATAGGAGAAACATAAAAATTTAAAGGCTTTGATGGAAAAAAGTCATTAAGATCTTGTGTGAAGGAGTTTGTTAGAATAACAGCCTCGTCAGTTTAGATTATAAAACTCCAGATTCTAAAACTAAAAACTGTCACTCCTAAAATAAACGAAGGGAATTTTCTAGAGCAGAACTCCAGTCTTATCCAGCTCACCAGTCATCAGACTTCCCTCCATCTAAATTATTAACCAGTTTTCATTAAGGTAAAGGGAAACTGATCCATGGATTCCTGTGGCTAAATACTGCTGCTCAACAAGATGCTAAAATCCTTTGAAGTGGTTTTTAATCGTAACCTTACTTTATTTTTATGTTTCTTTCCTATTTTGTCAGATAAATTGCATCATTTTAGATTTCCATACAATGGATGACATAGAATGCACACACACACAAAAACAGTGGCCACCTGGATTTAACTAAGCAAATAGGTACAAGCATCTTTCAGTGATAACACAGCGAATGCGTGCTGTAATCAAAGCTAAATGCGGTCCAGCAAAATATTAGAGTGTGTGACCTTTTTTTGGTGGTGACTTTGTTTTTGACCAGGCAGTGTATTTTTGATTAAATGTATAAATCTTTAGGATTACTTGGGTGGAGGCTTCATACAGACCCCCCTGAGCCTTTTGTGTCTGAGCTATTTTGGATTTTTTTTATTTTACTTTGCTAAATAAAATGAAAA
Source organism: Aphyosemion australe (assembly GCA_006937985.1). Classification (NCBI taxonomy): domain Eukaryota; kingdom Metazoa; phylum Chordata; class Actinopteri; order Cyprinodontiformes; family Nothobranchiidae; genus Aphyosemion; species Aphyosemion australe. The sequence continues at coordinate 3,855,305 of SSNS01000022.1, forward strand.
CTAATAAATAAATGAAATGAAATAAAAACAGGACAAGAAAACAACTTTCCAGAGAAATGAAATACTCTACTGTGAAAAAGAGGATTCTGTGTCACACGTCCTTATTACATCCATTCAGCACTATGGGGTGCTGATTGTAAAGTAAATTCTTTTAAAATACCAGCTGAATTTAGCTTCTAACAAGACCAGTAAAAATGAGTAGTTAGAATAAAAATTTAATACATAAAATTACATCTAAATGTTTTGAATAAAACATGGTTGTGTGTTAATATTAACAACAAAAGAAATAATCATTTATCAATCAGTGAATTGAATTAAGCAAAAAAAAAAAAAAAATAAGACTTGGTTCTGAATAAATAAACTTTAAATGTTTAGATTAAATTTAAATAATAACTTTATATTTTATTTATATTCATTTGATTCTGAATATTTAGATTTCATTTCATATGTTGAAATTTTATTGCAAATGAGAATTTAAACAAAACAATTATGTAACTTGTCATTAGGGTGCCTAAACTGTGACTAAATTTCTAAGTGTTTTACTTTACAATCGACTCCCCATATAACCCTAACACTCAGGGTTTGAACAGACTTGGATCAGGAGCTGCTGAGCTACATGCTCTTCTTTTCATTCAGCAGCGTGGTTCAGGTTGGACAAGAGAGAGAAAGGAGGAGGAGGAGGAGGAGGAGGAGGAGGAACTGATCAAAGGCGGAGGAGAGGTGAGAGGTTGCAGAGGAGTTGCATTGCACAGGATGCTGCTGCTGCAGCTGCACGAGCTCCATCTCTCCATCATTCACTCGGGAAGAAAAAAGCAGGAGAAAAAAAGGAAAACAACAACAAGGAGTGGTTCTGTGATTCACTACAAGCGGGAGGAGAAGCGCACAGTGCAGAAAGGAACAGCATGTAGGGGTGGTGGAGGAGGTGGAGGTGGGGGGCGTTTCCCTGCACAGTATTCTCACACTTCAGCGTGGACACAATGCGTGGCGTTTACAACCGATTCTTCTGCAGGAGCGTGCACGAGGCGGTGAGTATTCTGATTTATTTCTTCCTTCCCGGTTATTAGGAAGACTTTAGGCTGCTCTGATCGCTACAGATAGCCCTGATGATCCGTGAAGTGAATGGAAGCAGGCTGGAGCACCTTCCCGCCTCGTCAGTTTGTCGTTGGCACGCTTTATGATTTGATAAGTGAACAGGTTGGTCCCAGCAGCGTTCCTGCCAAGTGCCTATCAAATTACCTGATGAGAGCTGCACCTGCTTGCTGCTCAGTGTTTCACCGCAGCACCATGGCAGAGAGAGGGAGAGGGAGAGGGAGAGGGAGAGAGAGAGAGAGAGAGAGAGAGAGAGAGAGAGAGAGAGAGAGAGAGAGATGCTTCCTCCTTTCAGGAGCTTGTTGGATGAAAGGAAAGATGGTTCTAATCCCCCTCTTTTTTCTCCTTCTTTCCTCTCCACCCTCCCTGGAAAAGGGGGTTAAACATTCAATCCATGCCTGCCACTCTGAACTGGGATCTCCTTGTCAGTGGAAAAGCGGATGTATTTACAAACAAAGAAAAGCTTGATATCCAAGCCGGTCACGTAGGGAACAGGTGCTGGCTATCTGGAATTTTACAGCGTGTGGTTGTGTGGTTATCTGGGCCAGTAGGCCAACTGGAGCCACCAGGACGGAGGACGTGTCCCTGTTAGGTTAGTCACCAAAAAGATTTTGAAAGTTTGGAAAAGGTAGTTTGATTCTGCACGCCAGGCTGGATGTGTAGAAGCAAACGTCTGTGTGGTGACGATTAGACTTTACAGCGTGGCAGAAATGACTGGAAAGATTTGCTGTCGCAGGCATAAGCATAAACATGCTCATAACAGGGCCTTTAGTTCCAAACAATTAAGCAATAATGTGCAAGCAGCAGCCCATGCAGCATCCGCTCGCTCTCTGTTTCCATCGCAGGGCCCCGGCTCGTCTTTGCCTCTGGCACAGCCGCTCGTAACCCTGCGCCCCATCCCAAATACCAGGTAAATAAAAGGACTGATAAGTCTGTTTGCGTCAGACATAAATATGAAACACAGACCGATTTTTTTTCATTAGGCCCTGCAGCTGGAGCCAGTTCACTTTCAATCAAGTCAATTCAGGAAATGGATTTTCTTATGAACGCAAACCAGATGTCTTTCAGCATCAAATAAAGTTCTTAGCAGTCCATAAAGCTGTAATTGGAGGCGGAGGGGGGAGGGATGATCATAAATATGTGGGTGTGCTGCGTGGATGTGACAAAAGGAGAAAAAAAAGAGGTCCTCTTGTCCATGTGCTGCCTCAGGCACACCCACGAGTGTCACACAGTCATAGCTTAACCTCAGCATGCTCCAGAAGAGAAAAAACACGCAGAGACGAGTGTTTTCAGATCAGACCAGGACGTTGTGGTGACACCGAGCTGACACACGCTGGTCCCGTATCGTGAGCCGCGCAGCAGCCGGGTGTATTTTTACACCAGATCTCTGACACCTCCGTACATCTCTTCACAGCTCGTGGTGAGAACAGAAGACACGTCCACTTGAGTTGCCATCACCAGCAGGCCCGACTTGGACAGTTGGAGATGGAGGGAGAGGAAAAGAGGCGAGTGGGAGGGAGAGGAGAGGGACCAGGGAAGTATGGGTAATGAGAGAACGGGGAGTCGAGATCTTCTTGACTCGCCTCACAAGTGACAGCGGGTTTAAGTCTCTCACGGGTGGATGGGATTGTTTTTCCAGGAGTGCAGGTCTTTGATAGCTGAGGCTCTGTGTAACTGTGTGTCTGAATGGATAAACAAGCTGATCTGAGGATGAGGAGGAAGGGCAAACATGGGGCAGGAGTGGCGTCGGCCCAGATGGATCACCCAGATTAGAGAGGAAAGGTTAAGAGAGAAAAGAGGGAGACAGTCAGGTCTTGTTTGTAAACTGGCTGGAGTTTTCCAGGAGGAGCTGACTGTGGTGCTGATGCAAACTCCCCCCTCTTTTCTCCTCCTCCTTCCTCCTCTCCTCCTCAGCTGACAGCTCCTGTGTCTCTAATTGGCAGGTGTAGATTGGGAAGAGTCTGGCTTATTCTCCACGGGACAGCGCTGGGAAGACGGAGTGTGTGTTTTCATGGGAAGGAGATGAGTTGGGACAGAGATGGCTGGAGGAAAAGGAAGGGATGGAGGAGGACAATAGATGAGGAGGAGAGGTTGTGTCATCACCAACATCTGCTGTTGGTAATCGGCCCCTCCCCTCCCCTCAGAGCAGAGTAACACATCCTGACACCTTGTTGGATAATTGCTGAGCCTGATCCCTCCCTAAGTGCCCGGCTAAATGGTTGCTTGATATCAGCGCGAGCAGAAAGGGACGAGCTGCTGGAAGTCTAATCTGGTTACAGATTGGGCAAAAGATGTGCGTGGATAGCTAACCAAGTTGTGACGGCGTGTGTAAAACGTGTCTCCTGACCTCAGAGGGAGGCTGCCTCATCACCACTCAAGGATGAATCTGATGTCTTTTGTCTCCTTTATTCCAGGTGCTGTCGTTAAAGATTTGCCTCCACGCTGCAGGGAGGAGCGGAGGGGGGAGGAAGGAGGAGAGAGAATGGATGGAAAAGGGAGGGAGGAGGAGGGCGTGTGTGCTCCAGGCTCGACCACGGGTATTCTTGGGTTGATAATACAGATGTGGATGTTATTGCTTGAGAATACGCGTAGTCGGCTGGAAGCTCTGTCATCAACGCTGGACTGGACCTGCAGCCCCTCCTGCCTGGACTCGTTAACACTTCAGGAAGTGGAAAACGGAGATTTTCCTCAAATATATTCACTGCTTGCTTTGGGCTTTTTAAATGGAAGCCAGCCAAAGCCAAATCACATTCAGCCTCTGACTAGATGTTATCATCTCAGATCTATGAACCGTGTCACTCTATCCACCTGTAGAGCTGACGGCTTTGTTTCGTCAGCCTCACTCAGCTGCTCCTGCAGAGGGACCGGTGGGGGGGGGTCTTGCACCATGCCTCTGAGCTAAAACCCCGGGTATTAGTTCATGGAGCTTAGCGCAAAGGTCTTCAGACTCAGACGTTAATGCCAATTTCTTGATTGCGTAGCCTTGTCAGTCACAGGTGATCCCCTAATCTCATCATTTGATGGGTGTCTTTCACAGTCCTTCACACTCTTTGCTTCGTGTCACTCTGGAAACCTCGTTTTTTTATTTTTTTATTTACGGGTTTTAAGAGCATATTGGAGTTTCTTAGTCATCCCAGCCACACTGGAGCTCTCTCAGACTTCCTTTAGACTCTGATAAAACAAAAGAGTTTGGTGCCTGTAGCGGCAACAGGAGATGGTAACACATGCAGACACCTAAAGCTTGCACCCGTTGCTGGCATTTCAGCATTTGACTCAGCTGGCTGGATGTCATGATGGAGATTTGGACTCACACACACAAACAAGCCCAGGGTTTACATGGTCTGCCTCCCAGCGGGGAGAAGGGCGTTGATGGACCTCATGGAAGACAGGCTGATACATTTGAAAGCTCGTGCACTGCGGCGTTGAGGTTCACCGGGTCCGTGCGCCGGTGGGGAAATAAGGGATTGACTGCTTTTATGGGTAACTATTTTTGCTCAGAATGATGGATGTTTATGTCTTTTATTGATCACGTTTGAGGTCTGGGTTTGAAGAATTCTCGGACGTTGGAGGCTGATTAATCAGGCTGCAAATGCGCCGGAATAAAACATCTTGAGTTACATTTTTGGAACTTTAGCATTATGGCTAAGTGTTATAAATTAGAAAATCAAGGTTTCTTTGCAAATTCAGCAATTCATTAGCATCTAGTTGCCTGGAAGATGGATTGCACTCTTATCAATTACGCTGGCATGATTTCTTTCCCCTGTGTAAGCAAATCTGGGACGTAATTAACACAAATTTCACTCTGACGTTTGGTGAACTTGTTGATCGGGCAAAAGCTATTCCTGTGTTTATGCGTGTGTTTATATGAGCCTCTGTGTGTGTGTGTGTGTGTGTGTGTGCTTCTAAGCAACAAAATGACTATTGTGAGCACAGCTCCAGGTGCCTAGCAACCAAAATCGCTCTGTTTCCTTGGCAACAGTTGCCTTAGACTCACTGTGTGGGTGATTGGCAGCCTTGACAACGGAGACAGAGTGACACTTGACCTCGCGTGCTGAATGGGAGGCGAAAAGAAGCAGCGAGAAATAGAAGAGAGGGGGAGGGAGTGGGGATGGGCGGAGACAGAGGAGACACTAAGTGATAATCATTCTCCATTGTAATCATCCTCCAGCGTGTTTCATAAGGCGCTGTCAATACCTCTCCAGCTGCGGTCCATCATCAAACACAATACACGGAGCAGAGCGGCACATGCACCGACACACTCCTCCTGGGTGGAGAGCCCAGGCAGGCACTCAGCATCTCATCTATTATCACTCAGCCCTGTCTGCAGCACAATCTCGCTGCTCTGTGTCTTCTTTCATTTGGCCTGGGCTACACCCTGCGTGCTCTGCGGGGATGAATGAATGGATACTGGACTCCTAAAAATGTGCCTCAACCATGGATGCCACAGGACAGCAGACACGTGCACTGGAGGACTGCATTTGAATGTAATAGCTGTTGTTTATTTAAAAAAATGTCTTTTGGACCTCTCTGCCTGGCAGTAAGCTGGATGGTGGTGTTCCTGTTGTGCAGGAATGGAAAGGATGTTTTAATACATGATGGTGTGTGTGGTGATGATGAATTAAAGTCAAACCATTAAAAAGCCAGAGTTGGAAGGACGCAGTGCCTCGAAGATTAAAAAGAAATATGAAATTAAAAGTTTCACATTGAACTAAAACTGAATTATAGACCTGAATGCTAAATTAACTGGCTGCAAACATCTTTATAAATGTTTCTGGCTTTCATTAAACTTCACTAAGCATCAGCAACCTTGAAAACCTCTATGAAAAGGGACTGAATTAAAACAAACACAAATAGATGCTGCATGGCTGACTTTTGAAAAGTCACCAGCTATTTGCTTGGCAAAGAGGAAAATGTGTCTCTAATGTATTTAATTTGAACTCAAAATACCTTTTAGACCAACAACAGTCTGTTCCTGTGTAAACGTGTTCTTTAAAGGTGAAAAACACTGAAAACCCATTTTTTAATGATTATTTCTGATTATATTTGGTCACTCTGAGTTTTTCATGCAGGCTCAACATGAAGATAGTCTCCTCCACCTATCTCCTGCATTAGCTTCTGATAGAAAATAGACGGTGAAACTCTAGGATTAGAAAATCCTGACAGATCTACGTCACACTGTCACTTAACGTTCATGGACTCACCCATCTTGACTCACGACAGGGAAGGCTGTTGTTGGTTTAGTGTCCAGGAAACAGCAAAGCATGTCTTGGCTAGTAGAAGCTAACTGTTAGCATTAGCAACTCCACCACACAGCAGAACTCCTCCAGGCTTGTGTTATTAGTGGAGATAAAACATCAACGTTGCAGAGCAAACAGAGTCAGTGGTAGTCATGTTGCTGTTAGCCAATCAGAGGAGAGATGTCCAAATATCAGGAAATAAGACTCCAAATCCTGCCGTCTGAAGCTCAGCTGTGATGTGGCTCACTTCTAGTTCCTGAAACAGGTGCACCAGTGTTTTTCCCCCAGAGTACAACTTATGAGGCATTCATTCCTACTAGAGACCACTGTATTGATTAAACGAGTGAAATACACCTTTAACCAAAAGGTTGATGTGCAGACGATGGGATTGTGGGCTCTTAGGAGTTTGTTGTTTATCACTGAGTTCAATAAAACCTCAGATATTCAAAATGTAACTTTATTAAATCTATTTTAATTGTACTTTTCTATATTTAACAATTAAAAATAATAATAAAGAATGCCAGCACTAGACACCCCTGTTCTGTTTGTCATACAAATAGACAAAAATTCTTGTTTAGCTGTTCCTGTGCTCATTCAGTGTTTATTTATCCTAGCTGTTTCTACTTTTATTTACTTTACCTGTACTATGAAGATGAGAAACAGCTTTTTGATTCACTTGGATGTCCTGAGCATAAAGTGAACTGACATTAAAAGAATATTTTTAGGAGTTGTTTTGGATCATAAACTTAATTGGAAATCTCACATAAAATATATAAAACAAAAACTCTGCAAAAGTATTGGACTTTTAAATAAGGTAAAAAGTGTTTTAGAAACATCAACACTTCATATATTATATTATTCACTAATTGTTCCATATTTGACTTATTGTATAGAGGTTTGGGGCAATACATATAAACAAATACTAATCCTTTGTTTTTGTTACAGAAGAAAGCTGTGAGAATTATACATAAAGAAGGTGTGAGAGAACATACTAACAGATTGTTTATTCAATCAAAAATTATGAAATTCAGGGATTTGGTCAATTTAAAAACTGTACTAATTATGTTAAAGGCAAAAAAGATGTTACTACCAATGAACTTACAGAAGTTTTTTGTTTTGATTCCAAGTGATGGAAAACATAGAAAGAAGTCTGAGTTTAAGAGAATATTTGTACGAACAACATTAAAACAAATGTGTATTTCAGTATATGGAGTAAAATTATGGAATAACTTGGATGAAGACTTGAAAAAATGTTCAACTACTGATCAATTTAAGAAAGTTTATAAAGACAAAACGATAAAATCCTATTATTTGATAAGTTAATGACGGTGGATATTGATATGATTTAATTGTGATATTGGGTGCACAGAAAAAAAAGATGTATGCTTGGTTGTATTTAAGGCCATTTTGTAAATTGTTCTGTATTCAGTAGAAGGGGTAGGTTATATAAGATTTTTCTTCTTCCTCCCCTTTTTTCACTTGGAAGAATTGTGTTGATTATTGTATTGAGAACTAGTGATGAATGACATTTGCCAAGTGGAAATAAACTGTCAAACTATTTAACAAAAATTGAGTTCTCTTTTAAGGGATATTTCTGCCATTTTGAAGTGTTTCTGTGTGAGAGTTGTTTACTAAACGTTTGTGTAGATTCTCAGTCGTAAAGGGCATGGTAATCTTGAAGGTTTAGTTGGAAACAACTGGACTTTTCTCATTTTCCTTGGAAGCGTTTCACCTCTGATCCAAGAACTGAACTGTCCTGAAGAAGCTAGATGAGAGGTGAAAACATCTTCAAGGAAAACAAGAAAAGTCCAGTTGTTCCCAACTAAGCCTTCAAGTTTATGTTGACTATCTTACTTGTGGACAGCTTCCTGCACAGCAATGCAATTGTTTTTATGTCCTTAAAGCTGCAATGGCAAATCTGTAAAACAAGCTAGCTTAAAACATTTTTTCATGCCTCTTAACATTCTAGCATAGTATAGCTATGAATATAATTGTGGAGATTAAAAAAATAATAATAAAGTGGTTTTCTCACATTTGTCTCAAAACCTCCACCAATAACACGGCTCGGACCGAAACCAATGATTGGACTATCCAGTTGACAGTCTCACCGAATCGCCCCACTTCCCTGGGTGCTTCACTCATTACGCACTCACGTATTAATCAACAGAACACCACCGGTGTGAGAGGTTCTCCGCTCAATAATATCAGAGGAAACAGCCGGCTGCTACCACTTCAACTTTAGGACAAACTACCAGAGTCCCAAAAAGAAAAACACCATTTGAAGTCACGGACAACAAAAGGCATATGGACCGACTGGTGTTTAGCGTTATCTCATTTCCTCTGGCAATGCGGGTTCTGGTATCAGGCGGACGTGGCCCAGGGATGGTAGCTGATGGGAGGGGTGAGAGTTCTGTGACCATTTGTGTTTAAAAGCTAGCTTGTTTTGCAGCTCTAATGGTGCGTTCACACCGGCCAGAAAGTATGCGTCGCCAGCGTCAAGTTTCAATGTTAAGTCTATGGTAAGGCGCTTCAGAGCTGTGTCAAAGTCCCTGCGTCGCTTTGTGAGCGTTGGTCGCGTCAAAGCTTGATACTTTTCACGCTTTTCAAGCTTCAACGCAAACGTCAAAGCGAGCAACGTTAGCAACGCAAACGTCAAGCAAGTTCAGCTAGCTGAACTTTCTGCGTCGCTTTACAAGCATCAACCAATCAGAGCGCCAGTTGATACGTCACAGCAGAGCGAGGGAAGAAGACAAATTCATTCAGCAATGGAGGAGAAACTTACCATCGCCGTTTGCAACTATCGGGAACTGTATGATCCGTCTTGCTACGCTTACCGAGATCGGAATAGAAAGGACCTTGCTTGGAGGAAGATTGCTAGAGAACTCGGCGTGTCGGGTGTTTTTTCAACGTTTATGCCGACATTGTCTCGATAGGATCCGCCATTGTTACAAACATCTGGCAACAGAGAGTCGCGCACGCGCTCTTTCCTCCCTTCCCCTCCCCGTGGGGCCGTCGCAACCATCAAAGCAAGCTGCGCCAACGCAAGTTGCGTCAATGTCAAAAATATATAGGCGTCAAAACGGCATCAAGTATGCGTTATTTGACGCATACGTCAAGGCCGGTGTGAACGCACCATAAGGTGGGATGAGCTAACCGCTGAACACAGCCAAGGCCAAAGTGGACTTCTGCTGCCCAAAAGCAGCTCAAATCACACCAGCTGTTCCTCCAGTTATTTTATAAGCCTGCAATAAAATTTCTACTGTTTAGCTTAAAAACTATTTACAATCACACAAATACCCCATGGCAGCTAAACGGAGCACTTTCTCAGCATTAGTCTGTGTTGTGTTCAGACTAGCCGTTAACTCATCAATCCTGTGGGATGTAATCTTTTGATCTTTAGGCTTCAGGACGATATCTACAATGTCAGTAACTATCACTATTTGCTGGCATCATTTAAATGCTGACAGTGTTTCTGCTTTGGTTTTAAATTAAAAAGATTTTTAGTTTATTCATAAAATATATTTTAAAAAGCTCAATGCTTCAGTGAATTTTATTCTTTATTTCATTACAGCTTAAACATTTACAGTTTAAGAAAATTCAAACTCAGGTTGATTTGTTGATGTCCTTCAATAAATTTATACAGAGCAAAAAACAAGTAGTTCATGGACAGATTTCAAGGAGTAAAACACTTTCTTCTGCACGTGTGTGCACAGATGCTTTATTACTCTTAAAGTGTTTTGATTTAGTCAGAATAAAAGACAGAAGCTGGTAAAAATCTATTTATCCCCCAGCTGAGATTAAATTTAAATCACTTGATTGTTTTTGAAGTGGGATGACCTAATACTGTGGCACGACTCCTTATGAGGAGGCAGAGGTGTTAGTGCCAACAGCATGCTTGACTGAAAATGGATAAGACAGGTTATTCTTTAACAAACAGAAAATACTTGAATTAATGGTGATATGTATAAAAGCAGCTAAAACTAGCAGAACCATGTGACAGCAACCAGCGACTTCCTCCTGCTGATTCTCTGCAGACGGTAAGAAGACCCTGCTGCTGCGTTCACATCTGTAGGACCTCATTGTTCAAGTTTCAAATAAATCAACTGTTTCTGGAATGATTTAACTTCAGCCTCTTTATGGGTCTTTCTCCTGATGCTCATGAAATTTGCCATTTTCTTTTCCCGATAAAATACCAAAATATTCATATTTCCTTACTTTACAGATCTATCGTATAAAGCTGTGGTTCTTATGCTTAAAATAACCAAAATTATCTATTAATTAGGACTTTTTTTGTATTTTAAAACTAAATATTTTTAAATCCTGCACTAATCGCAGACTCGTCCAATAACGTAGTAAAAAACCAGACAGCTCTTTTGAATGTGAGACAATAAAACAAAAACTACCCTCACACTAGTTCAGCTGTGGGCTTATTTGTTTCAGCTGAAGAAGAAAACTTTGGATTTAACAAATACTCTTGAGCATATTTTTGATGAAGATCCCATAAAGTAAAATCGTTGTTCACAGAGCTGTTAAACCTCTGAATGACATAACTGGAATAGTCTGTGGTGTCGAGTGGACACACTCCACCGGCCACACGCTCTTCTTCGCTGCTTTCCTGAGACGCATCTAGCTTCATGAGGGCTACTGATTGGCTGCTTCACACGCATCTATCCAGTCGCTGTACACATCAACTGGCTCTGACAGATCTAGAGTAACAGATTAAGGAAAACAAACCAACAAAAGAAAAAAATCTAATTCTATGAATAAAAGTTGATAAAATATAGAATAACTAGCAGTTTCCATCAGATAAAATATATTCTGAATCTGTGCCATGCATTCATCAGGAGAATGGAAATGTGATCAACTTTTTTGAAGGCCTTTATTTTTGCCTCATCTTCTGTACACTTACGTGTATTTTCTTAGAATATGAACAATTTCCAAACCCTGCTACTTGTGAGGGTGACACTGTGTGCTCCTGTGCTTTTCTAAGAGATGTTGTAACTATCAACAGCCATAAACATGTTCAGCTGAAAGTCAGAGCACAGTAAAAAAATAAATAATCAAAAACTTAGAGCTTCTAAAATCTAAAATAGTAAGTTTATATTTTAACTTGATTTAACTAGAGATTAACCACAATTTGTTTTGTCTAATTTATTATATCTAGTTGATATGAGATGGTAGATGTAACAGTTTGGTTAGAATAACTCTCTGACAGCCCATTAATTAAACTTCACCTTCTGATGGGAGAAAGGATACAGGTGATGGGAGTCTGGAACTCCTCTAAGCAGACAGAACATGATATGATCCCAGTGTTTCTGCTTCTTTCCCTGTTGGAATTCATGATAATCAGACAGGTTAACAGACTCCTAAAAAAATGAAAAATCACTAAAACATTTGTGTTTTGATGGCAGGTGAATTACATTTTGACATCACATGACTTTTCGTGGTTGCAAAACGGGCAGGTGAACTGACTCTCCAAGTCCCCTGTCATCTTTTTCTTAGGAGGAGGCTTTCTTTTGGACTTGCGGCGACCCATTTCACACAAACAGCATCAACGCTGAAAGAAACAGAAGACAGTGCGCTTACAAAAGACCTCACGACCGAATGCGAAGAAATACGGCAGGTAATTTGAGCAGAAAACGAGTCTACTTGGCACCAACTTCCTCTAAAACACTGTTGGTAAGTTAGCATGCTAACATTAGCATGTTTGTTTTGAATCATGTGGACGTCATTCACCTCACGAATCAACCTACGTAGAATATTTGCTAAGACAAAGTTTTTGATTAAGGTTCGACTGGTAACGCTTAGAAAGCGTAAGGCGAGTATTTAATGGTAATTAGTAAAAGTTTAATACTGTTTACCTTCGTGAGTTGGAAATACACGTTGCTGTCCTGAGCTACGACCCGGCTCCGTTACCCGTGCTAGTCAGATGATTGGTGGAAACCTTGGGAATACTTGTCAGGTATTGGTTGTCGGACACGTCAATCATTTTGATAACAGTGACGACACAGCCTGAGACCGCTGTTCCCGCAGGGTGGCGACAGAAACTCAGGCAGGTGTTTTGTTTTTAACTTACGTTTTGTTTATTTGTGACTCTTCATAGGTCTACAATAGTTTTAGTTTTTATCAGATGTGTCACAGCTTCTCTTTGTGTGGTTGTAAAGAAAAACCACAAACTTTATAGTATAAATGACCTGAAATTTAGACTCTCTAAGCTAGCTCCCGAAGCTAAAGTTGATGATGTTCACTGATTTGTTTAATTTTTAGGTGTTCAGATTAGGAGTTGCCTATTAGAGCTAATATAATAAGTAAATATGATCCATTAAACGTTGAAAAATATGAGTAAACAAATGTAATTTATGTCTAACTCGATTTTAGTAAAATGTTTAAAGTTTTTTTTTTTAATTCAGCTTCTTACAATTTATTTTTCAGCATTTTATGTTTATTTTCAAGAAGTTAGGCTTATTCAGATCACAATGGTATGAATTGTGATATTTAAATGTTAATAAGACTGATTTAATCATACAACATCTTTCCAGCCTGGTAGCCAGGAAGATGTGATTTTATAACTTATTCATGTGTATTTAGTCATCTTGTGTTGCTTTTGTCAGTCTTAGGGTTTGATTTACATTTCTTGGAAGATGTCAGCGCTGCAGACCATGAAGGTGGTCAGCCTGGGGTTTGTGGTGGTCTCCCTCAGCCTGGAGCTGCTGGTCAGGCTCTTTGGCCGGCTGAGGAGAAGACGAACCCTCAATGAGGTCCTCTTCTTCCCCTCAGAGGTGGCCTGTGTGCAGCACTTCTTCTCTCCTTTTCCAGATCAGTGAGTAACAGAAATCAAAATTTCATCACTTGTTTTTACCGTGTTTCACAAAAAACTATAGTTGTTTAAAATTTCCACAAATCATGATGCTGTTAAGGTTTTTGGTTCCTCGTCTGTACATTTATGGATTTTTAATACTCTGAACCATTGCTGAAGGTTTTTATTTGAAATGAAGAGTTTATCATTTTCTTTAGGTAATATTACTCAGGAGATTTTTTCACAGATTTTATAGCCATCGTGTGGTGTTTTAAAAAAGTTCATTGACACAAAGGTTTCTGGAGATGCATTGATAGTTTAACCTAACACTGCAAGTAAACAGTAATTTTTATCTCGTTTCCAGGTTGGGATGCCTTCATTTTACCCAAAAACTGCTTAAAAAAGTTTGGCCATGTGAACACAATACTTCCAAGTTACAATACAACAGAATACATATTTTTGGTGTTTTTAAGACAGTGGTATGAACATGTTTGCTTTCATTCAAATGAAGTTTAATAAAGAGTTGAAATAGTTTCTAGTTTTTTAAAAGAAGAAACATTTTTTTACATTAGCGCCTCTCAAGATAAAAATCATGAGGTGCTTCACAAGAACAGAATAAAAAAAAAATAATAGATAGATAGATAGATAGATAGATAGATAGATAGATAGATAGATAGATAGATAGATGATAGATAGATCATAATAAAATATGTCAAGAAAAAATAAATAAGACAGAAAAGAGGCTAGTGAGGAGGAAGAGGTCCATGTTTTATTTTTCTCTGGCATAAAAAGGAACAAAAGTTGCACTAACTACCAAAAACTTCTTATAAATTTTCTATACCAGCCCATAATTTCTACCTGGACTCACCTTTGTGTGTTTTAACAGTCTTGATAGTGTTGGAGCTGCTGGTGTTTCCTCCTAATGACTCAGAACTTCACACCAGTAGATGACCGCATTAATGCTTGATGTTCTCAACATGGAGCATAAAACTGATTTCACATTGTTTATTATTATTATTATTTTCTTGGATGTTGGCCTGAAATCTTGGATAATAAATTCATTCAAATCTAGTCCAAAAACTCATCCCACTATTGCCTATTTAATAAACCACTTATTAGGTCATCCTAATGTGAAGGTTTTTCCTCCTCTGTTCTGGTTCCGGTGCCTCTAGCTCCTGCTCCTGCCCGCTGCCTCATGGCGTAGAGACGTCCTTCTCCCGTCTCCTCCACTACATCTTATCTGCCTCCTCCTCTCTGGACTTGTGTGTCTTCTCTTTCTCCAACATGGACCTGAGCAGGGCCGTAGTCCTGTTGCATGAAAGGGGCACGACCATCCGAGTCGTGACTGACCGGGACTACTCCGGCATAACCGGGTCCCAGATCGGGGTTCTTCTCAAGGCCGGTAAGAGAAACTCTTTTGAAATAATCATAAAGTTTTCCTGCCTTTAAGGGATGTAATAAAATGCTGCTGTGACTCATTGGTTCCTTAAGCAAGACGACAAAATGACATCATAGAAAAATGAATGTATTTAATTGTACTAATTAGTTTGGTTATAATTGAGTTGCATATAGATGCTTATTAATCAACATGTTTACTGCTCTGAGGTGCAGATAAACAAAATTAATTACATTTTGTCCAAGTGTCTTTGTGCTGAAAAAGTAATCATCTGTTCCAAAGAAAGCCCTTTCAGTGGAGGAGGCACCTCGGGTCTGGTCTGAAAGGGTTTTTGTGAGAGAAGATGATGATTTATGTCCAGTAGAAAAGTTAGCATTAGGCAACATTCTGCAATAAATAAGCTGGTGAGGAGCAGCAGGTCCCACCTCATAAGAGACGAGCAGGAAGCCGAGCTAACCGAGTCAAAGAGGTGATGACATCACACACTGTCCCTCTGAGTGTGTCCAGGTCAACGTTTAGACGTGATGTCTGTTTTGTTATGAACATGCTTGTCTGAGCAGGTGTCTGTTTATTTATTTACTTATTGTTAAAACATGGTTTGTGATGCGATAGCTGTACAAACATAATTAGTGAGCTGCCTCAAATCTGAGAAGTGAAGGTTAAAAATATGAAAACATAAACTTAACTTATGTTCTACTAAGGTGAAGCCATAATATCCAGTTTAGATGCTGCCATCTTGGATTTCATCCATCCATCCATTCCTTCCTCTTATCCGGGATCGGGTTATGGGGGCAGTAGCCTAAGGAGAGAGGCCCAGACTTCCCTCTCCCCACCCACTTGGGCCAGCTCTTCCAGGGGAATCCCAAGGCGTTCCCTGGCCAGCTGAGAGACATAGTCCCTCCAGCGTGTCCTGGGTCTTCCTTTAGGTCTCTGCCCAGAAAACCTCACCAGGGAGGCATCCATGAGGCATCCTAACCAGATGCCTGAGCCACCTCAACTGGCTCCTCTCGGTGCCTTGTTGAATTTTTGCAGCCAATCTCAGGGTGTACCTGGAAGTCCCACCTGCACATAATCAAGGTCACACGTCCACACGTTAATGGGTCTCAGACAGACCCACATAACAGGGGGGTGTTGGGTTTAGTTAAGGTTACACCTTCAGTAAGTTGGAGTGCTTTGAATGGTTTGTGTGAAACAACGTGTGACTCATGCTGTCTCACTCCGTCTGTCCATCTAATAAATCACCTCTGCTACATCTGGTCAGGAAAGAATTACATAAGTAGGACGCTGGCAACCTGACAGCAAACGGCATTAGGAAAAGTGCTTGTGTGTGTGTGTGTGTGTGTGTGCACGCGCGTGTGTGTGTGTGCACGCGCGTGTGTGTGTGTGTGTTAGTGGGAAACTTTGAGAAAATTAATTTGAGACAAGGAACAATGGACTCAGCTTTTATTCTTTATAATGTTTTGTAACTCTCTTGCTGGATGCTTGATTCTTGCCACTGGCACCGACACGGGGTTGGAGTTGTCTGGAGATGAATGAAACCGTTTCTGTAATGAAGGAAGCGTTCAACGCTGTGAGCAGGTTCCTGAGTCTCGTCCTGAAGCCAGGCTGGCTGTGCCTTCGTCAGCTGGTTTGGTGTTTTTACTCGTGTGTGTTTGGGTTCGTTTATCTGTCTGGTGCCAAAATACACTCACCAATTACTAATCAGCCAATCACATGGTGGCAACTCAGTGCATTTAGGCATGTTGACATGGTCAGGACGATCCGCTGCAGTTCAAACCGAGCTTCAGAACGGGGAAGAAAGGTGAGTTAAGTGACTTTGTACATGGCATGGTTGTTGGTGCCAGACGGGTTGTTAGTATTTCAGAAACTGCTGATCTTCTGGGATTGTCACGCACAACCATTTCTAGGGTTTACAGAGAATGGTCCAAAAAATGGAAAATATCCAGTGAGCGGCAGTTCTGTAGGTGAAAATGCCTTGTTGATGCCAGAGGTCAGAGGAGAATGGCCAGACTGGTTGGAGCTGATGGAAAGGCAACAGTAACTCAAATAACCACTCGTTACAACCAAGGTCTGCAGAAGAGCATCTCTGAGCATGTGTTGGCATGTTCATTATGAATGTGTATGTACAGCACTTTGGGTTGCGTGAGCAACGATAAGCGTGCTTTATAAATAAACTTGACCTTGACCTTGACCTTGAACCCACAACACGTGAAACCTTGAGGCAGATGGGCTACACCAGCAGAAGCCGCTCCTGTCAGCTAAGAACAGGAAACTGAGGCTACAATTCACACAGGCTCACCAAAACTGGACAATAGAATATTGGAAAAATGCTGCCTGGTCTGATGAGTCTCGATTTCTGCTGCGACATTCAGATGGTAGGGTCAGAATTTGGCGTCAACAACATGAAAGCATGGATCCATCCTGCCTTGTATCAACGGTTCAGGCTGGTGGTGGTGGTGTAATGGTGTGGGGGACATTTTCTTGGCACACTTTGGGCCCCTTAATACTAATTGATCATCGTTGCAACGCCATAGCCTACCTGAGTATTGTTGCTGTTCATGTCCATTAGAGGTGCCTGAAAAAATCAATTCACATTCGAATCGTGATTCTTACTTATAAAGATTCAGAATCGATTCATAAAGGTTCGGAATCGATTCTGTCTGAAAGCCTTTATGTAAACTGCCGTATTTCCAAGCGTCCCTGAACGCATCATCACTGGAGCACTGGCGCTAGCTGTAGCTGCTCGCTCTGTGCTCCTACGCTGCAATCGCTTGAAATACGACAGACTTACCTTTATTATTATCCTGTGTGTGTTGTATGAGTCAAGAAGTAAGTTCATTATGTTTTATAATGTTTAAATGGTGTTATCCTGTTTAGTTTGAGTGTTTAATGCCGCCTTTATTCAAACTGCCGTATTTCCGAGCGTCCCTGAATGCGTCATTCGCTTCAGCGCTATCCGAGTTGGTGTGCTCCTACGCTAGCCTAGTGAACTAGACCAAATTCTTGCTTTGCAGAGTTTATATATACACATATATAGGATGGCTTGCCAGGCTACTCCTACGCTGCAATCTGCTGAAATACGACAGAGACTTACCTTTATTATTATCCTGTGTGTGTTTTATGAGTCAACAAGTAAAGATTTGTTAAATTTTACAAGGTAAGCAAAAATAAATGTTGCCTTTTCATCAAAAGATTGCCTCGGTTTACAGTTTAGAATCACTTTATTTTACCTTGTAAATTTGCATTTTCTTGAACATAACCAGTTTTCTTTGAAGTAAAATAACAATTTCCCATAGTTTTTTCTAACTTGCAGAAGAAAGTAGTTAATCCTGAAACTGACACTCTTTGTTAATATTGATTGTGAATCGATTTGAATCGAGAATTGAAAATCGATTCTGAATCGAATCGGCACCCCGAGAATCGGAATCGGAATCGAATCAAATCGTGAGTTGTTGTAAGATTCACATCCCTAATGTCCATCCCTTTTTGACCACAGTGTACCCATCTTCTGATGCTACTTCCAGCAGGATAATGCTCCATGTCATAAAGCTTGAATCATCTCTGACTGGTTTCTGGAACCTGACAATGAGTTCACTGGACTCAAATGGCCTCCACAGTCACCAGATCTCAATCCAATAGAGCACCTTTGGGATGTGGTGGAACCGGAGATTTGCATCATGGATGTGCAGCCGACAAATCTGCAGCAACTGTGTGATATGCTATCATGTCAATATGGACCAAAATCTCTGAGGAATGTTTCCAGTACCTTGTTGAGTCTATGCCACGAAGGAGTAAGGCAGTTCTGAAGGCAAAAGGGGGTCCAACCCGGTACTAGCAAGGTGTACCTAATAAAGTGGCCTGTGAGTGTATCTCATGAACCACTGAATAGATTTAAAGCAAACTCATAAATCTTTAATGAATGAACACCTACAGCTCATTAACAAGATGTGTCAACCTCATTGAAGATCGTCACCATAGTGTCTGGGAAATAAAATTGATTATGTATCCTTTTATTAAGTTGTAAGTGATGATTTGTATCTGTTCTGATTCCTCCTCCACCCTCCAGGGATCTGTGTGCGACGGGACATGTCCTCTGTGTACATGCATCACAAGTTTGCAGTGGTGGACGGTCGGCTGCTCATCACCGGCTCCCTCAACTGGACGCTGACGGCAGTGCAGAGCAACATGGAGAACATCGTCATCACCGAGGAGCCCGACTTGGTTCAGCCCTTCATCACCGAGTTCCAGCGGTTATGGGTGGTCAACGACCCAGCCCAGTTCTACCAGAACCAATGAATGACTAGCAGAACCAGATACTGATTCTTTGGTGCTAAAGGTGTTTGACCTTTAAGGGTCCTTGGTATTGTGTTAACTTTTAGTTTAGGAAGGTTCATTCGTGTCAAAGCAAGTGTCATCAGGGTTGAAACCAGGCTGATGTTCTTGAGGGTGAAGAGAGACTGATTAATCCTGTTACTGCTCACAGTTCTTGGTTTTTAACTCGTTTTATTTCCCCCTCACATCATGCCCTCCAGCTGCTAACTGTTGAATTAGTCTAGAAATAAACCGTTATAAAGATCTTCTCTAAATCACACAGCTGATTCGTTCTGAAAGGATTCGTCTGTTCTTGTGTTTAGTTTATGCTGTGAATGTGTTTTAAATCCATTTCTGGCTGTCAGGTTATGTGAAGGTTTCCACTTTGTTGATCAAATTAAAGTTTTCTGTTTGCTGTTTGGGTGTGATTGTGTGTGTAGCTTGTTCTTTTTTTACTGAATCCAGTCTGTGAGCACTGGTTCTAAACGTTTAGTGGTTTTATTGAACGCAAAGCATAACAAACTTTAGTTGTGTTGCATTATTTCTCCTCAGGTGAAGGTTTTTGTTGCTCTAACACGTTTTATGTTGTTTTAGAGTTTCATCACCTGTGGTTTCCCAACAAAGAGCTGATCTGGTCTGGACATGAAAAATGAGCCCTTTCATGCTTCTCTCTCATGCTTGTTCAGTCAGGCTGGGGCTGGCTAATAAAATACAGATTTAGACTGTTTTACTTGTGTTTTTAACCAGGTACTGGTTTGATCTTTAGCATAGCTGATGGTGATGTTTGTCAGTAGATATCAGCAGATGTGTGCACAGGTAGTGCGCATACTAATGTTTACAAGTTTAATAGGAAAGGTGCATCAGTTTACAAGAGACAGGGCCAAACAGAAATGAAATTACCCGGATGTCCTTCAAAATAAAAGCTAATGTTTTCATTTGAAACAATTTTTTGTATCTCGACATGAAATTACCTGAGAATAGTTTTGATAAGTTGTCTATAGTTGTTTGATATACTAATTAATTATTAAGGGAGCCCATCGTTGTCATTAGGAAAAAATGGTAGTGATATCATAATGACTTTTCATATCTATGACAATTCTTTATTTTGTTTCTGGTGCTGGAAGGTTGCCATACACTAAAATTAGTTTTACAGTCAATATAAGAAATATTACCGTAACTTTTAGATGAGTATAAATAGGTCTAATCAGGAGGAAAATTAATATGACAAAACAATTGAACAAACCCGCATAAGTGTCGATAATTAACTTTGTGTTTTACTCTGAAAGGCTTCACGGGAAGTGCTGTGTTACTTCCTGTCTGGCTTGACGCGCTGGGTCTCCACTGCGTGACGGACACATGCTGCGTGAGGAGATCCGGGAGCGGAGCACCTGAGGAGGAGCGGCCGACAGCAGGACACAGTTGTGGGTTTGCTGGTGGAGGCGGAAGGCTGTTGGGAGGAGAACAACAACACCGAGTTTTACGGTAAACTCACCTTTTTATCAGTTAAAGCAGAAAGCTGGAGGTGCCGTGGTTAATTAGGCGATAACTAGCTTCAGTTGTAACTTTATTCTGGTGTGTCCGGATCATTCCTACACATATCATCGTCTGTAAGTGAAACGAGGTGCTGTTATCCCGGTAGAAACACTTCTATTAAACTAATTTATGCTTCCAAAACATCCACCAAACAATTTGAGGAGAGTATTGATGTGCGCATGCGTGGACTTGGTGTTTTGCTGCGTGTGTGTGCAGCAGCAGCAGCACTACTCCCTCTCTGTTATGATCTGTGTAAATGCTGAGTTTGTCTCCAGAGACACCTCATCAGCAGCCAGGGAGGAGCAGCACACCCTACTGCTCCCCAGGGAGGAGGAGGAGGAGGAGGGGGAGGAGGAGATGAGAGCAGATGAATGAATGGCCCATCCTCATTGTGATGCAGAGGGGGAGGGGGTGAGATATGGTTGGACTATGACAGGAGGGATGCACAGATGGATGAATGTGGGCGAGATAAGGAAGATAAATGGGAGTGTGTTTGTGTATGCGTTCAGGTGGGAGCTGTCAGTGGGTGGATGAACGCACGGGCGGGTGATGGATGAAATACACACAGAGGTTAAGAGAATCAGTTGCCCTCACCACTCTGTGTCCACTCATCCTATAAGCCTCTGACGTGACTTCATGTGACAAATGGACGGAGGAAGCAGGGGGTGACGGATAATGGGACAAACTGTGGAGGGAGCACGCCCTTCCCGTGATTCACAGCGCGGTGATGAGCTCTAAGAAGGATAGGACAGGAAGAGAGATGGACATTTACCCCACCAGCATCCAGGCTGTATGAGGCAGCAAGGAGGGGCTGCCAAATGTTTCTCATTACTCACAAGCCAGAGCTAGTGTTGCTCTTGGATGCACATGTTGATTGTTGTGTCTACTTTCATTTATTAGATAGTTGTTTTTTTTAATAAACAAGAAGATGTTTTACCTTTTTGCTTTGAAAGTGATATTTAGATTAGAGCTTCTATTGCCTGACAAACCTCCACCCTTCACTGGTAAGGTCAGCCTGTAGGATGATGTGTTTGTGCAGTTATGTGACATCAGTTCATACTGCCATGGTACAAGCAGTGGTCTTAAAGAAGCTACTTTAAAGGGTTAAAGGTCATTTCCAAAGTATTTGTAGTTCATTGTTCTACAGTGAGAATTATTATCCAACTGTGGAAAACATTTAAGGCAGCTGCTGATCATCCAGTTAGTATTAATTTCAGCACATTCCTTTGAAAAATGTCTTTTGGACTAAGGGCTGGAATATACTTGCTTTTAATTAGGCGTGTTTATCATGGCTGACTAGCGTAACTTGCATTAGCGTTGTTTGTGCGTGTCCTCTGAAATTACTGCAACGTGTTTGCAAGCTGCAGTATGTGAGTAACCAGTAGGGGGAGTTGACAAAAAACGAGCAAAACATACCCTTGTCACACTGTCTCTGGTTTAGAGGTCTAACATACTATCCATGATACCACTGTCTTTTTTTCTGTCATGATCTCAATATTAACCCGCTGCTGATCCTTTCTAATGCCACCATGTTTGTTTTGCTTGTACCCTACAAATACGGGCACTCTATCTGGTCTGAGTTCTGTACTCTACCCCCTAGTGGAATACTCCAGTACTACGTGTAGTGCAGCAGCAAGTGTGTGAACAAGACGCAGCCTATGTCAACGCGAGGTTAAAAAGTATACTCCCAGCCTACGGTTGGACAAATGTATCCACCATCAACAATGGGTCGAGCCCTTTACCCAAAGTTTTCTAAGAGCAATATATTTCTATGTGTGTGAATTAGTCCTGCAGATGGGACGTTACACTCAATGGTTAATGGCCTTTATTTATGTAGCACCTTCTAAGGTTCTACAAGGTGCTTCAGAACTAACCAGTCCAGTGGGGTGCGAACCTGCGACCTTCCGATTGCAGGGCAGGCACTTAACTCCTCTGCCACCATCGCCCCAAAACTGTTCAAAGCCTCTTACAGTTGACTGAATACATTTAACAAAAACGGTCTTTTTACATCCAAGGGTCCAGTAAAATAGTTCGGCCAAAATTGGTATCAACAGGTCAGATCAGAATTTGTCTCGTAAACGCAGATTCAGTGCACGAAGGTGTTTCAGTGGTCTGACCCATCAGAGGTCTAGGTAGAAACAAATGTGGAAACCTCCATGATCTGAAGAGGATGGGTTAGACTTAACCAGAGTTGTTGCTGCTGTGATGTAGTTTCTGTTTTAGTGACTGTAGCATGTTATCTGTTACATTCAGAACTATTTTATCTATAAGTTCCTGTTAAGTCTTGACGGCTCACCTGCTCCGTGTTTTGTCTGACAGATGGCTTTAGCTCGAGATCCAGGGGTGGGCCAGGAGCAGAGGGACGCGGCCGACCAGAACTTTGACTACATGTTCAAGGTGCTGATCATCGGCAACAGCAGCGTGGGAAAGACCTCCTTCCTGTTCCGCTTCGCAGACGACTCCTTCACCTCGGCGTTTGTGAGCACAGTGGGCATCGACTTTAAAGTCAAGACTGTTTACAGGAATGACAAGAGGGTCAAACTCCAGATCTGGGTGAGAAGATGAAGGATCTGCTTTTAAACTCCAGCGTGTTGCTTATGGTGCTGATGAGGTGTTTATGTGTTAGCTGGAGAGTCTCTGTCACACAGCCTCCCACAGGCCAGCAGCAGTGGTTTTTATAGCTGACCTGCTTAATAGAAACTGCATTCAGCGAAGCATTAGAGGTGCTTTTTTTCATTTTATGTTTAAATGCAATAATTTGTTTTTTTCTCTGCAGGTAGAGAAACAGCCTTGTACCAATATTTCCTAGCTGCTAAATCAACAACTCTATTCCTTCATTTCATACTCTGTATATTGTGTGATCACAAGCTGTTAGTTTTAGAGTAAAGCCCGGACCACACACTGCCTTTTTTAGGCCATCATAGGCAAATCTCTTGTCATGAACAGAAGGTGAGGGTGAGTTGCAGGTCTGTGGACGTCCAGTGTGACCGACCCAGTGACAGCTTATTGAGCACTCTTACGACTAAATTCAAGCCGTGTCAGAAAACCTATGACTCCGGTCTGCAATCGACCAATGAAAACACACCCAGTGAGCGACGTGAAAATCTAGTGACAAGTACAATGCGAGAGTAGCTTTAGCAACAGTGGAAGCTACACACAGGAACATGTGGACCGCTCCTTTTTGGAGTTTGGTTCAGAGTTTAATAAAGAAGTGTTAACAGTGGGGCTTTTTCCTCTTTTCATCGTTGTTGTCTTGGGTATCTGTCAGCTTTTAGTGATGTATGGTGCTTGTGACGTTAGCGTGGTCTGCCAGGGCTGTCAAACTCAAATTCACATTTGGCCAAAATGAAAAGCTGGAACAAAGTTGTCAGCAAAACTCAATATTTACTGAGAAATTGACTGCAACTGTGCGTGTTTTCCTTTGTCTCCAGAACATTTTATATGGAAACAAACTTTAGTTTTGCATAAACAGTGAATCTGGAATAACCAAAGTTTAATATTATAGATAAACACACGAGCAATTCAGTTTAAAATGAAACACGCATCAGTGGTATTCCTTATTTATTTTGTCTGTCTGTAGCCTTTGGAGTTCCTTTTTACTGTAAATTCTTTTTCAAAGGCAACAACTAAACAACAAAAAATAACAATTCCCTTCAATGAAAATGTAATCTTTCAACTAACAGTCCATGCCTGAAGTAGAAAAAGTCCATAAAAACATTCATTCAAGCCCAGTTTGCTTCACTCTGAAGTTCTCTGATGCACACTGGTTCAAGCCAGATTCCTGTCATCTCTTCTTAGGTGCAGGTGTGTTTGCATGTGCACCAGAAAACCAAACTATTGCCTTAAATAGACTGATGTGGATTTTTTTAAAAGTGCATGTAAACGCGTTAGTCTGGCTGAAGGTGAACTAGTTCTAATCGTTCTGAAGAACCCAGATAATGCAGTAGGAACCCGACTTCATCTGCATGTGAACGGCTCAGTCGAGCTGATACCAGTTGGACACTTGCTTTCTTGAATCTCCACAAACGAACACGTGTAACACCATCAAACAGTTCAGTACATAATAAATAATCATGTTTTAACTCCCGCCAGTGTTTGTTTACTATTCTGTTGCTATAAGCTAACATGAAAAGGCGCATGTTGCCACCTACCATAGCGGCGTGGAACGAAATTCATTTGAAAGTTCGGTTTTCAAACTTGATTTGAGAGACTGGTTTTCTAACGTACATGCAAACTTGGACAAAGGCTCCCAGTTTATTGCTGTAGAGGTTCTCAATGGGGGCCCACCCTTGCTCTTGCTCTGGGGTACCCTGACAACATAATCTAAACATTTTATGTATCCTGAGGGGGGTGGGGGGTGATAATTGAGAAACTGCTGAAGATGAACCTAGATTGACTGAGATGCACGTGTAAATGAGTATCTGGGGTTAGGCTGTGAGCTGAGGAAATCCTCAGGATTGAGAGAAGGTGTTCATCAGTGAGACGACTCCTGTGTTGTGTTTTGTTCTTTATCAAAGAGAACAGTTGCTCACATAGACATGTTCTGCTGAACCATGTAGATACCATTTGAGCAGCTTGGGTGTGGAGTTGTGTCGGGGAGCTCCCACAGAGTCATGCTTTGAACTGTGTGTCACTACACTGGAGTTCAGTTAGCTTGGTGCTCATTCCACGTCAACTGCAAACAGATTACTGTACAGTTGGAATTTCGATTTCTGGGCTTCAAAGTCTGCAAACCACCGAGTGGGCAGCAGTAGCTCAGGAGGTAGAGCGGGAATTCCAGTAATCGGAAGGTTGTAGGATCAAACCCTACTCCCGACAGAGAATTCTGCTGTTGTCCTTGGGCAAGACACTTAACCCACCTTGCCTGCTGGTGGTGGTCGGAGGGACCGGTGGCGCCTGTGCTCGGCAGCCTCACCTCTGTCAGTGAGCCCCAGGGCAGCTGTAGCTACATTGCAGCCTGGTAGCATGGATGCTAATGACTGTCTACGGAAAAGGAGGGGGCACTTCAAGGCCTCGACTGACACGCTAATGCAACAAAGCATTCTTAGTATTAGCAGAGCCAGTTCTAGTACATATTTGATATATAGTCTCATGGGCCAGATTTGGCCCAAGGGCCTGAGTTTAACACCTGTGTGCTAGAGCAAGATGTCGTGTAGTTTGCCCGTACGGTGCAGTGTTCTACCTCTCTAGAGTCCTCACACTGGGACATGAAGCAGCTGAAACTCATTCATAACAGTCACATTATTTATCTGTTCAGAGTCATCTGGCTGCTTCTGTCATCAGTTTACATCAGAGCTGTATTTTACAGATAAATCTCCATCTCCCCCAACCTTTAGTTCATCTTAATCTACATGTAAACCCAGATTCATTCATATTTACATGTAAATCTGAAATAATGGCATGTTTTTGCTGTACAGTTGTCCCTTTTAAGCTCCGTCATAACAGAAGCTAACTAACAGCTTTGTCAGCATGAAGACTGCAATCTTTGTTTCCAGGAGAATTCGCTGAAAGCTTTTCTGATTTTCTTCATTTTAAAGAGATGACGGACGTGACATTTTGCATAAACAAGACTGAATATAAAAAGCTTCAGTCAGAGACGTGATCTACCTGAGATAATTAGCAGTGCTAACCATTTGGAGGGAATAGGCAGATCTGAGGAGCTTCCCCGTGTTTCCCACTTACACGCCGCTGCCTGTCATGAATTTAAACTCATTCCTGCCACTCTGGAGTTAATGACAGTTGATGTTCAACATCGTCCCCAGACAGCGGGCTTCATGAAAGATGCATGGGACGGAGCTGCCGGAGCCGAATGTGCTCACTGCACAGACTGACACCCGCGACGGATCTATTACTGAGTGTTAGTGGAAGCCATCGACCCCGCCCCCCCTCGGCGCTCCGGTCTGATGAAAGCACTAAATCTTTTTTAAGTGTATTAAACTTCCCCAGACACAAAGAAGGTGCAGGAAGAGAGAAATGATGGAACAGTAATACCTTATTGAAGTATTTAAAAATAACCCTTTTCTGTCTGCTGTAGATCAGCAGCAAACCGTTTTAAAGGCATCAGATTAATCCAAACCTTCATTAACAACCTTTTGTCCTGTGTCGTTAGACTCATGGAACTCTTTATTTTATAACGATAGGACATCCATAGGTTTCTGTCAGCTGGGAGCAGATCCGACTGTAACTCTTGGTTTGTTTACTGGGTGGGGCCGTTCTCTCTCTCCTCTGGCAACTCATAATGTTTACTTCAATATTTAACAGAGAATCAATGTTTTCTCTGGAATTACATTTAATTTTCTTTATTGACACAGAAACATCACCGCAGATGAACACGATATATTCCTAATTTTAGTGGGATTATTGGTATTTATTTAATAAGATTGAGAATCCCCAGAAAGCTTGGATTTGAGTGATTTAACAACGTGTTTGCAGGACACAGCAGGACAGGAGCGCTACAGGACCATCACCACAGCCTACTACAGAGGAGCCATGGGCTTCCTGCTCATGTATGACATCACCAGTCAGGAGACGTTCTGCGCCGTTCAGGACTGGTGAGTAGAGCCGTGCAGCGAAAACAGCCCAGGTTCACACAGGTTAGGCTGCTGTGGGAAACAAACTTGAAATAATAAAAAATAAAGTCAGTTCTGGTTCTTCTTAGGAGGACATTTTGGTTTCATGAATATAATCAATATGGGATTTAAATGTTTTTTGCAAAGATGATGATTCATCTACATCAAGGTTAGGCAACCCTGGTCCTGGAGGGCCGTGCTCTTGTATGTTTTAATTGATTTTCTGCTCCAACACACCTGATTCAGTGGTTGAATCACCTGTTTAGCAGCTCACTCTGCACACATCTGCTGATCACCTGCTAATTGAAAGCACATGTGTTGAAGCAGGGAAACAACTAAAACATGCTGGATAGCGGCCCTCCATGACCAGTACTGGAGACCCCGGCTCTTAAACTATGATTCTCTCTTATGGTGTAAGAAGTCCTGAGTTCATATCCCGGACAAGCCCCCAATTTATGTTCCATCGAAGCTCATAAACTGGAGCCCAGGCACGTGTTGAGTAGTTTAAGCCTTTAAATGTTTAAAGAGCAGTTTGCTTTAACGATCTGCTGAATCTTCACTGTGCAGCTTTAGTCAAAACTCACAGGTGCACAATCCAGGTGATGTGGACTGTTGCACTACCACAGCTTTACCTTTGAGATGTTTTGGTGTCAACACTGTATTGGTGTCAACACTGTATAACTTCAATAACAATTTTGATTTGCAACAAAGTAAAGGGTTAGTGGCTGGCTGGCAGGCTAATGTTAGATATGATTAAGAGCAGGTATCCGCGGGGTCTTAAAGCTTTAAAAGTTCATAAATAGATTTAACAAAAATTAAGACCCTTAAAAAGTCTTAAATCAATTTAGTAAAGTCCTAAATTTGGTTAGCATTGATGGGATTTTAAAATATGATTATCTCATATTTGCAAACTTGTCGCCTTTCGGTGAAAATTGCCATTTAGAAGCCAGATGTGACATTCAAGTGAATCGAAGAGGTTTTGTTTTGAGGAGGCGGGGTCTTCGGTTGAGTTTCATTCACTCTTTATAAGAATCAATTTTCAGATAAATGAGAGGAGTTCATCTTGATCACAAACCATCTTTGTTGTCGAAGTTTAACTTAAATACAGATACTACATTTTAACGGGGTTAAATACTATTAGCAACATGAATAGTTTTTTTTCTGGTAAGAAATGACCACCAGTGTGCTACAGCCCTACTCATGTAAAAGACATCCATGCTTATTGATCCTGGAACCGGAAGATTAAAGGACGCTGGAGTACAAACACAAGATGAGATGGTTTATAATAATATTGTAGCATTTCTGCAGCACTAAGGCACAGACAGAACAACATTAGTGGTTTATTAAAGTAGAGCAGCAAATAGCTGAGGTAATTATAGAACTATATAGAACACTGAGGGCAAAAGACAATACTTTTTGTCTGTCTGCTGAAGACACTTTGAACTTTAGATGTAAACAAATAAAATGGACAGTTGAGCCATTGTAGCTGGAACAGCAAATTTAAAACTGGCAAACATTTTCTCACAGAGATGGGTCAATAAAGGTCCAGGAGGATGACCGCCTGTAGGAACCTTGACGTAAAATAAACTAACATTTAAAAACGGATGCTGCTCTTCCACCTGTTAGAATCAGAAACCTTGCTGGGAGTTAAACACGTCTAAAAAAGAAATGTGACCCGCTGTAGTGAGCATGTGTGATTTCTCCTCAGGGCAACACAAATCAAGACGTACTCATGGGAAAGTGCTCAGGTGGTGCTGGTGGGCAACAAGCTGGACCTGGAGGACGACAGGCAAGTCCCAGCGGAGGATGGACGAAGAGTGGCCCGAGAGCTGGGTGAGACGTGCAGCACACACCGCCGCTGCTCTAAACTCCATCTGAACTTTTCCGCTCTTCCTCTCCCAGGATTCCAGTTCTTTGAGGCCAGCGCCAAAGACAACGTCAACGTGAAGCAGGTCTTCGACACGCTGGTGGACGTCATCTGTGAGAAGATGAACGAGAGCGTCAACGGCGAGGCCAGTCCGTCGGTCAGCCAGAAGGGGGACGCCCTGAGCGAAAAGCCCGTCTCCAGTCCTGGAGGCTGTGCATGCTGATGCCAGCTGTCCAACACCTTCATGGAAAGATTGCCAAAGCTGTTTAATCATCTCGTCTTTTCTTTGTGCTTCTTCATCGCTGCGGTTCGACTGTTCCTCTGAGATGCCAAAGAGCTTCACCTCTGCCTTTTTCTCACCGTCTCTGCTTTAGTGGCGTCCTGCTCATCCAGGTCAGCAGCACCTGCTGCAGGTGAGGACAGGAGCCAGATATCAGAGTGGCCTGGAGACTTGCATGGGATTTACTAGTGTCAGGCTGCCCCCTGGTGGCCTTTTTATCAAAATGCATCACTGTATTAATGGAAACTTGTGTCAGTGTTGAGTTCACTCTTATCTGAGGATGTTGCGTCATTTTCGCATCATGCAGGTTTGTTGTGTTGAAAGTATGACCTGATCTGTCTGTAATTTATTTTTCCTTCACTTTGTATATTTAATAATTAATGCTAGTTACATATTTCACTGGTCGGGTTGATGTGCCTCTTAAAGTTGAGATTAAAAGACATAAATCTGAACAGTCTGTTTGCCTTCATTTATGTGGAGTTGTGGTCTGTTTGACCGCTGATGAGAGGCACCACTACTAATGAAAACCCAGAGGTTCCAGGATGTTGATCCCTAAAGCGAATCTGTGGCGTCAAACCGGAGATTTTATCAGTTTGTTTTGTTCCAGTCATAAAATGAAAGGTGCAGCTCTCCTTGAAGGAATTTGTTCACCTGAGTTCTGACGACAACAACAATAAATGTGTGATTTCACATATCACTGGGCTCTGTAATGAATAACTCCACTTCTATCACATCAGGTTCTGTTTCACCATCTGTCCTAATGATGGAGAGTTTTGTCTGTTTAGAACAGACTCCAGACAACACCTAATATATCTGTCTCAGAATTTCATTCAAGTCCATTCAGTGTTCCATGAGATGTCTGGTAACAAACACACTTGTTATTTTTTAAATGGCAATAAAAATGTCATGATCATCCTGGTACTTTACCACAGTTATGTGATTACTCAGTCCTGTTCTATTTATAGAAACGTTTGTGCAAATCAGTGATTATTGCTGTAATTAAAAACCTGACGTTCACCTGCTAGCTGCCAGAACAGTAAGACACTTATTTTATGATGAGAAATGGAGTTCGAGCTGTTCTGGTCAAATCTTGTAAATAATAATATTGTGTTTGAGCTCATTTCATTTCACCAGGTTCCCAGAGTGTGTGTAGGTATTACAATTCTACTGTGTTTGAGACCAGTGTTTGTAAAATGGACTGAGTTCAGTAGTGGATCTAGAACTTTTTATATCTGAAAATTTTTAATAAAGTTTATTTTTGTTCATATTCAAGTAACAAGTGAAGAGAAAACAACACAGAAAGCAGATCTAATACAGAAATGGAGTAAAAAAGTTAAGTTACATGTTAATTATAATTTAAAAAATACCAAAAAAGCTGCTTTTTATACCTTCTACTACCACTAAGTAACAGCATTATCAGGATCAATACATCTTTCTTTTATACCTCATTAACACTGGCACTCCCCTCTTGAAAATAAATAAAATAGCAAACCACAAAGAAATTTTAATTATTTCTGTTGACTCAGTTTCCAAATATCAATGGAATCAACAAAATATATTGCAGTGGCAAAAATGTATAAATAAGAAACACAAATGTTCCACATCAGGTTTTAAAAACTACAGGATGATTTCAGCATCACTACGACAGGCATGTCCAAAGTGCGGCTGGGGGCCATTTGTGGCCCTCGAAGTGATTTTGTGCGGCACCCACTTGAGTGATGAAGTCTGTCGCTCCAGCAGGTGTCAAAAATTCTATGTTCACATTTTTTACTATTATGTCTACTTTGGATCTATTATAAAGAATACAAATAAAAAAAATCTGATAAAATAAATTTAGCATTCCTTAAATAAAAAAGTAACATTTTTGAGGCCTGTGAGAACTATTGACTTGATAATTCGCTTGTCTTGAAACGTTTGGACACCCCTGGCTTAAAAGGTGTGCTCTAAGGACATTAAAGTAGGGGGCAGCTGGGGGGCAGGGCTCTATGGTGAAGGGGCCCCCTGTAGATCCACCCCTGGCTCACATCCATGTTTGTGTTTGTTAACATTAACCTTGAATGGGTCGACTCCTAAATACCTGCCGGGGTTTTCTCCAGTGTGTTGAGTTTACGTCTTCCTGTCAACTTTGAGGAAATCACTGCGAATCATTGATAGACATGATGATGGACATCAGTCAGCTTCTCATAAAAGGCTCTGTTTGAGGACGGACTTCGATCAGCGCTGTTCTTCAGCCTGCTATCAGGAGCAGAAACGTTTCCTGGTGGTCAGTGACGTGTTCGGGGCATGACCTCTAGTTCATGAGTGAGTGTGAAGCCTGGGAGGAGATAAAAGGGCAGTGGTGAGCCTCGCTGAGCAAACACTCCTAAAACACCAGACCTGAGCAGACACACAGACGCCTCTACAGGTACGTTCCTCACTACCTTAAACTATACGGAGATCATTAAACGGCAAAGAAATTCATCTACGGGGGAGTTTTTCTGTAACAGAAGAGATCAGGTAAAGACGAGATTGTTTATTAGATGATGGTTATTGTGCTAAAAACAAGTCTTCCAGTATTATAACTATTATAACCGCCAACAGACTGATTTGGCTCAACTCTGTTCTTTAAAAAAAAACAAATAAGTAACTCCTGACCAGAGGTGCAAAGAGTACTAAAATGTTCTACTTAAGTAAAAGTACCAATACTTTGATGAATTTTTAGTCAAGTACAAGTAAAAGTATTTGCCTACATTTTTACTCAAGTAAAAGTAAAAAGCGTCTTAAATACAATGCACTCAAAGTAAAAGTTACTTAGTTACTTTTTCATCAGCATAAGGATGGCCTCATTTAAGTAGTGCAAAAACACAACACCGGCTCACGACACACTGAACCTAGTCCAACTACCGAACCGGGCAGAATACTGACGTAACACTGGTGCACAAAGGGGCAGGTTGCAATGAGGAACATGAGTGCATCAGAGGGACCGAACTGAGGTTTTTGAGCAAAACTGCAGGAAAGGTTTGGGAGTTTAAAGTCCTCATTATAAAAAGTGCACATCCCCCACAGATGAGATGCAGCGCCGAAGGCGTCACTCGTTCTATTCCGATGCTGCGAAGTGCAATATTTTTATTTATTAGGCCTATAAATATATATTTTTACTCAGTAATGGACATGATTGAAAATGTAGCGAAGTACAATACTTTTAAAAGACATACTCAAGTAAAAGTAAAAGTACATACTTTAAAAATGACTTAAAAAAGTAGAAACACACAAAAAAAAAAGCTACTCAAGTACAGCAATGCGAGTAAATGTAATTTGTTTCTTTCCGCTTGGTCTCCTGACCCACTAAACCAAACCAGACCATCCCACTCTCCTGCTGACCCTTTAGGACTCAGACCAGCATGTGTTGTTTCTGGTGTCACGAGAACTTTTCATGACCTCTAGAAAATATTTAGCTGGTAGTTTTGCAGCAGCTTGAGCTGCGATAAGGAAGAAAAATCAGCCAGAAACCATAAAACTGAGCTCTGACGGCAGCAAAAACTGTTGAAGTTTGGGGTGAAGTGTGTGTGTGTGTGTGTGTGTGTGTGTGTGTGTGTGTGTGTGTGTGTGTGTGTGTGTGTGTGTGTGTGTGTGTGTGTGTGTGTGTGTGTGTGTGTGTGTGCAGCAGTAGGTAGTGATACTGTCTGACTACTTATTACATGATTTAGTTAAATATGTGACCCATAGGGACTAAAACAGGTGCTTTCCCCCTGAAACTATTAATAAATGAACCTGTGGTTTTCTACTGGAACTCAGCGTTACGTCAGAACGTTTCTGTATTTAAAGAAGATTACAGCCTCTCCGTCTCCTCCTCTGTGGTTAATTTATAACCAGCTGATGCAATTTGGAAAACTTTTTTACAGAAATGCAAAGTAACAAGTAAATTACATTTTCTGTTTTACTTAACTTCCTTTTTTGTTCTTTTACAGTTTCTGGGCGATCCTAAACAGCTGACATGTGTTGCTCTGGTTTCCTGAAAATTATGATGTTCGTCTTCAACGGCGGCATCTTTGTAAGTCGGCCTAACAAAACTCTTCCTCCTTCCTGTTTCCTCTGATGTTCAGGTTGATTTCACACAAAGATTCTATAAATAAATGTTTTAGCTAGCCTGGTGTGCTCGTAGTTCTGAAGGGGAATTCTTTTAGATGAATGGGTTCAACTCAAGTGGGAAATAAACATACTTTTTGGTATTTTGGTGCTAAATTTTAAACAGTATTTTATAGGGAATTTGATTTTTCTTCTACTTGAAAAACTGAAATGTTGATGGTGGGTATAGGAAATAGTTTATCATCTAAAAACAATCTGTATTTATCACATACACATCTACTGTTTTGTGTTTTGTTTTTCCTTAAATATTTCAAATCGTAGTAAAACCCGTGGAGGTTAGAAACACAAATCTCCTACAAACAACATCTACTTTTGTTTTATTTTGCTGTGGAAAAGCTGGGTTTCATTTTCTTCTGATTTCAGTTAAATACTGAAAGTCAAACAGCAACGTAGCTCTCCTGTAACGTTGTTTAACTCTGGCTGTTCTGCTCCCAGCTCCCATAAACGCTCCATAAACTGGTATCTGCTGGTGCGTTTCTAGTAAAAACCTGTATAAATGCATAAAGAGACATGCAGTCCTCCAGTCTTTATTTACTCTTTTCAGGTATTACCTCCTAAATATTGTTTACACTATAGTTCAGAGTTAATTTAGCTCATTTATTTCCTGCAGAAGAATTACTGCTCAGGCGCTTCAGTCTCTTAATGTTTAGCAGCTCAAGGAAAAAATTACAATAAATTAAAAGGTTAATTTCCCCTTTGTCTTAAAACCCTACAGATATACGTTTTAGGTGTGTTGTGGTAAAAAGTTGATAAATAGTTGTTCTAATATAAATAGTTACTCTCTGAACAGCCTTATCGTGGTGAAACAGAGATCAGTCCCAGCAGATTGATGAGCTAAAGGCTAGTAAATAGAATTCTCTGGTTATTTGTGTCCTAATTCTCCTTAGAGCTGACTACTGTAGCCCCCTGGCTAGAATGTTGTTAGTTCTGCAGAAATAACCATGAAATGTCAAACTGTTATGAAAGGACTTCCATGAGATATTAGAGACTAATTGTTTTTAAACACCAGCTCGTCTGTCTGTGCAGATCTGATCTTGCTCAGTCGTAACATATCTGAAGCATGTGTTCAACCTTCTTTGTTTAGTAAATTATAGGCTGTATTATCAGGCTGAGACGTTTTATTTCTGTACCAGATAAAAACCAAGACGTAGTTATATGCTGCGTTTAAAGGAGAGGCGTGGCTATTCTGACCTTCTTCTGTTGCAGCTGGCAGGTGCAGCTGTGCTGGGTGTGGGCGTGTGGGTGAAGGTGGATAGCGACTCTCTGTTTGGGTTACTGGACCAAGTGGAAGACGCTCCGAACGAATTATCCCAGCTGGTCAACGTCAGCTACCTGCTGATCGGTGTCGGTGCGGTGCTTCTGGTCATCGGCTTTCTGGGATGCTGTGGAGCCATCAGGGAGAGCAGGTGCATGCTGCTGACGGTGGGTCGGATCGATGACATCACAGATACACGCTGGTTCTGTCTGTGGTTGTTTAGGTTAGCTCAGTTCTGTAGATTAGTGTGTGTGTGTGTGTGTGTGTGTGTGTGTGTGTGTGTGTGTGTGTGTGTGTGTGTGTGTGTGTAACCTTGCATCAGTATAATTAATCTGCTTTTACCTGCAGTGATGTAGGGTTTTATACTTTACTGTTCAGCGCTTTGTTTGAAAGTTATTATTATTATTATTATTATTATTATTATTATTATTATTATTATTATTATTATTATTATTATTATGTGACATAACTATTTAAAGCTATAACTATATAACAATAAAGTCTCCTGGAATAAAGTCTGAATGTTGATCTTGGTCCAGTAGTCCAGCTGTAATCAGTTGAGTAATGATTTTATGAAGATATTGCTGCTACCTGTTTTACAACAACACTTATCGTTGTCTGCTTCAGTTCTTCTGCATCGTGCTGATTATCTTCCTGGCTGAGGTTGCAGGAGCCATAGTTCTGCTCGTCTTCCAGGATGTGGTGAGATTCTCTGGACTCCATAACCCTTAAAAAGATGTTAGATTCTACTTTTGTTTTATTTACTCTATGTGTGTGTGTGTGTGTGTGTGTGCGTTCGTGCGTGTGTGCGTGCGTGTGTGTGTGTGTGTTCTCTCAGGCTCATAAGCTTCTCGAGGATGTGGAGGATAAAGTGATAGAGAGCATTCGAAAGAGTTTTGGAGAGGATAACAGCATGACGTCTCTCTGGAACGCCACCATGGAGGAGGTCGTTTATCACAGCAAAATCAAACACTTATTTATTATTATTATTATTTATTATTATTATTATTATTATTATTATTATTATTATTATTATTGAATCATTATTATTATTATTATTATTATTATTATTATTATTATTATTATTGAATTATTATTATTATTATGAATCATATCTATTAGAGACTAAACTCAGACGAATGTTTTGTGTTTGGTTGCAGTTTAAATGCTGTGGATACAGGAACTACACAAACTTTATTGGATCTCCTTTTTACAACACGCACAAAGAGCTTTACCCCCCCACCTGCTGCTGGTCAAACGTCACTGTGGGAGGATGTAACCTAGATGAAGCCCAGGCGGCGGTATGAAACCAGCAGCTTGTTGTTGTTTAGTCCTCATGAACCCAGCGGAGAGCCGTCGTCCTAAACGTTCTGGTTGTTTCTCCTCCAGATGGTTGAAGGCTGCTTTAAAAGGTTCCTGGAGCTGATCGAGCAGAACGCCGTGATCATTGCTGG
This sequence comes from Aphyosemion australe, assembly GCA_006937985.1. NCBI lineage: Eukaryota > Metazoa > Chordata > Actinopteri > Cyprinodontiformes > Nothobranchiidae > Aphyosemion > Aphyosemion australe. The sequence goes on from SSNS01000022.1 coordinate 3,891,217, forward strand.
TGTGGCTCTGGGAATCGCTGCTCTGGAGGTAACATGCTTTTGTCACACAATGAAAAACCAGTTTAACTGCTTTAGATTGGGTTACATATGTAGTTACTGTGTGTTCTTAGACCTGCAGCTAATTAAACCTTTAAATAAAAAAGATGTCTCATATGTTTAGTCTGTTTGTACAGAAACAAACATAAAGTCAAGCTTTAGTCATATCAAAAGTTGGTTCAAATGAATTATTTAAAGTTCTTAAAACATGAATGAAAAAAACTTCTTTATTTAGTAAAATTCTTCTCATAGAGCTAGTGATAGTTATTAAGTTAGATTTATTTTTCCAATAGTCAAGTTCCCAAGAGGACAGGGAGCATACAATAATGCTGATTTATTAATAGTTAACTACAATTATTTAAAACTGTCAGTTAATATTTGCTTTTGTTTAAGTTAAAAGTGACAAAAAGGATAGGGGTGGTTTTAATTATTTTTTTATATTTTATTCATGAATTTTTGACTGAGACCTTATTATTAAAGGCTTATTGAATAATAATAATAATAATAATAATAATAATAATAATAATAATAATAATAATAATATATAAGAAAATATAATAATATATAATAATAACAATAATAATATTAATAATAGTAGTAATAATAATAATAATATATAAGAAAATATAATAATATATAATAATAACAATAATAATAATAGTAATAATAATAATAATAATAAAAATATATAATAATAATAAAAATAATAAAAAAAAGCATAACTTTTTATTCAAACATCCCTAATGTTGTGAATTTTTAAATATCTTTTAGATCTTATGTTGTGTTTAAATCACTAACTTTCACAAATCCCAACAGAATGAGTTATGATCATTTATACCTTATAGATGATCTGGAATCAGCTGGTTATAAAATATATAAATATATAATGTAAAAACTGTCTAAATGTGTTAAAATTCATTCATTAAACTTTTTATTCTTCACAGATCGCTGCCATGGTCGTTTCAATGATTCTCTACAAGAAGGTTGGCAGCAAGGCGTGATGATTCCTCAGGATGAGCAAAGTGATGAAGAGGTGTGCAAGTTTCAGTTTCACCTCTCTCTGTATAAAGTCTGATCTGATTTAACGGGCAGAGTGTATGAATATAAATCACAGAACAACATGATAAAGACTAGAAATAAATGTTCTATAACATTTTATCAACATAAAACCGTTTTTATTGTGATTTACTGAAGAGTTTTTCTCAGCAGATGTTTTATGAGCTGAAGCGTTTGTTTATGTCATGATGCTCAGTCTGCTGATGGTGCTGTAGTCACCTGCTCTGCAGTAACGTTTATTTTTCTATGTTCCTTCTTGACTGATTTGTATATTTCACAGTTTTTGTTGAGTGTTTTGAGATGTTTTCCTGTGACCAACATGTACAAAGTGCTTCTAGAATAAAGAATAAAATGTGATAAATGGATTCCTGTTGTCGTTTGTCTCTGATGAAAAATAAGGATTAATGTAGCTGATTAAAGACCGAACCTCATTACAGGTGCACTAAAGGTGATGTGTTCTCATGCTGGTTTAATATGAACTCATTTGGTTAATTTAATGCACTTTAATAAGTTCACCCGTTTCCGTTAAGGACAGGATGAAGTTCTGTTTAGAAAAATCCCAGCAGGAAAGAAGAAAATGTATTATGAGTTTTATTGACCTATAATCCCTTTTCTTCTGGAAAATAAAACACTTGAAGAACTTATTTTGGTTTTCCAGCACATGGAACAACTCTGGCACTCCCTCACCACAAACCAGCAGTACTGTTATAAAAACCAATAAGAAAGTTCACGTGGGTTCTTCTTGTGAGATTAGAATAAAAATCTGAGATTCAAAATGAGTCTTAGAAATAAATTTAGTCATGATGGCCAGAAGTTTCTCTCTCTGTGAGGAAATATTTAGTTTAGTAAAAATATCTAGCAGTAACAGAGCTGGATGTTGTAAACAAAGGGGGCCATTTTTAATCTCTGCTAATTTAAACAGAAATACAAGATCAGACCAGTGGATTAATGCCCATGATCCTCATGTTCATGTGATGGTCTCTTGGCATCTGGGCTACTGTAACAGATTATACATTGGTTTGCCACAGTCTGTTTTACAGAATGTCCAGAATGCTCACCTTCTGACGGGGACAAGGATCACATCGCTCCTGTACTGGATTATCTCCACTGGCTTCCTGTTAAATTCAGGGTTGATGGTTTTTAAATGTCTGCATGGCTCCCCCATATCTGTCCGACCTTATTCAGCCTATATATGTCCCATCCAGGACGCTGAGATCAGCTGACCTCCACCTGCTTGTGACACGCAGATCGAGGCTAAAAACTAAAGGTGCTAGAGCCTTCTGTGGGATGGCTCCTGTCCTGTGGAACAGCTTTCCCCTTGAGGTTAAAGGAGTGGAACACTCGTTCAATCAATACATTTGCAGCGGTCTCTAGTAGGAATGAATGCCTTGTAAGTTGTTCTCGGGGGAAAAAATATACTGGTACTCCATTTCTCTGACCTACTAGTTGCCCACATCACAGCTGAGCTTCAGACGACAGGATTTGGAGTCTTATTTCCTGATACGTGGACATCTCTCCTCATGTTCAGCCTGCATGAAAAACTCAAAGTGACTGATTATAATAAAAAAAGTGTTTCAGTCAAACACACCTTTAAGACTGACACTGTGACCTCTTTCAAAGTACATCTGAAAATGCATTTGTAATCTTTGGTATTTCAGTGATAATAAACAGGCCTCATATTCTTTTAATCATTTTATCTGTGATCTTTTATTGTTGTCTTTATTCTTTTGTCATTTGTTTTGATGTATTTTGACTTATCTGCCTGTAGCTCTTCTAATGCTTTTGTCAGCTCTTTTATTATTTTTAATGCTTTTACTTTGCCTGTGTGCAGCACTTTGGGCCAACAGCTGTTTCCATTTAAATGTTCTATATAAATAAATGCTGACTTGACTACACGAGCTGCTACATGTTTTATACAAGTGTGACCAAATTCAGCTCATGTTCATTTTGAAATAAAGACCTAATTAAAGGTTTTATTTCATCAGACCAGTTCATCACTGTCTTCTGGGTCCAGGATGGTTATTAAACCATAGTCGGGTCATTTTTTCTGAATTATTCCTTCCCTCTTAAGCTTTTTCAGATTCTGACATTCTTATAAAAAACACCTTACAGCCCCACACCATGACACGACCACCTCTGTGCTTCACTGACAGTAACATCAGGTTTACTCCAAAAGGAACGTGTCCACCTAACAAAGCAAACAGCTACGGATCTCCTACTTGATAATTAGGGGATGGCCGATTATCCTTCAGCTGCCAACAAGATATTAACCCCGACTGATGTAATGAGTAGCTTCTCATATGGTAAACATCCCTGTTTAAGTCTGACACGTCATGCGGTCGTCAGCAGGATGTGGGTCTGTGTAAAAGGGTCAGATCATTGGGGTCAAGCAGAGGAAACATCTAAGGACTTTGCAGAAACGAAGAAAAATGGGTTAAAAACTTTATTAAAAAAAGTTTCATGAAAGTGGGAAACCTTGGTCTTAAGGTTGTAAAAAAGTTCTGAATGATTGGTGGTCACTTCAAGCAACAGCAGAATAGTTTAATAGTGAAAGTAAAGCACTAAGTAAAGGGAAGTGAATGGATTGGGGCTGAACAGGTGTGCAGCCATAAGAAAAGCATTCATCAGTGAGTCAGAGCAGAGAAAAGGCTTTAGTTTGAAAGGTTGGACTCTGGAGCAGCAGAAGGTCAGGAGGTCTGATGAGTCCAGACTGACTCTGTTCCAGAGAGATGAGTGGATCAGGGCACCCATCATGTCATCTGGGTTGCTGCAGGTGGTCGGGTCAGAATTTAATCTTATCTTTCATGTTTTTTAATTGGTGCATAAAACCACATATCTATTCTCTAAATGATTAGGCTTTATTCATTCATGATGCTGACTAATGGGAACTGAGCTCCACCCACATCTGTGTGTTGGTTTTAGCCAATTAGACCAGTTAGCACCAGTCGTGAGGCTGGATCTCAGTGTTAAATAACCAACAGCTGTTTGACTGCATGAGGGATGAAACCTGATCAGTTCGCTCCAGCCATATGGTCAGAACAGCTTTAATTCTCTCTCTGCCATGTAAGGTTAATCACATTTGATGCATTTTCATTTAAATTCTACATGCTTGGTTGCGTGGTACGGCATGTGTTTGGCACACATGTGTGTGTGTGTGTGTGTGTGTGTGTTTTGATGGGCTCTGGTTAATAAAGTTTAATGTCTGCCGGCTGCTGAAGCACCAAGTGCAGTCGCCACACACCATGAAGGAGCAGAGCCTTCACCCTTTGGTTGGACTGTCTCAGGTGTGGATGGAGATAAATCAGGTGTGGATGGAGATAAATCAGGTGTGGGTGGAGATCTAAGCAGAAACATCTCAGATGTGAAGGTGAGCTTGGTAGTGATTTTTATTCAATCACTCATGAATAAGACACCAAGATTCCTGAGCTCCTCCACTTACTAACAAAAAATCACTCAGAGGGCTACAAACGGCCCCTGGACCGCACTTTAGACACACCTGGACTAGAGCTTTAAAGACTCATTCCCAACCACACACACACACACACACACACACACACACACACACACACACACACACACACACACACACACACACACACACACACACACACACACACACACACACACACACACACACACACACACACACTAAAAGAGGAAAGGAGACCTCTGAGCTTCCCAAAGTCGTCCTCCTCTCCAGGAACAGGATCAGAGACAACTGTTGGATTCAGATTTAGATTCAGGCTTTAGGTCACTGACTCATGATGAGATAAGAGGTGAGTCAGCCTTTATTGTGACGGATGCTGTACACACACACACACACACACACTCGTAAAGTTATCCATTACCTCTACTCGGTCACCTGTTTGGTGACAGCAGACCTGACGGATGATCCTGCTTTTGTTCCTTTTGTATGGTTTATATGGCTTTATTGACCACATGAGGAAGTTGTGCAACACAGAGTTGGTGTGAGTGAAAATCAACGGGTCTGTGACGGCTGTAAACTGACTCATCTGCTTTTCTCAGCTCAGTTTTCTCTCTTTCTGAAAATATGAACGTGTCTGCTGCTTCTGTTTAAATCTCCTGCAGACACGATTCCAATAAAGCCTCTGAGTGTATTTGTGTTTGTTTAATTTGTGCCATAGAAAAACATTTACCTGAATCTACTTCTGCACCTCAGGTCCATCAGCTGTAGAACGAGACTATTATTTTTAAATGGCGCCCTCTTGTGGACGATAAAATAAAACCTGCAGCTGCAGGATGAGTTGACCTCAAACCTCCTGAAAGCATCCACCAGGGGTCTAACATTAATGTTTTTTTTTAGTATTAGTCAAAAGGTAAATATAAATATTATTGTGCAGAATGTAGAATTACATCATTTATTTCACATAACTGTGGAAAAAAAGCAAAAGAAGTTGCCCGGTTAGCAAAAACTAAAGCATCAAGCTGCACCTTGATGCCTGCATGTGAATTAGGTTGATGCTTGTTTAAGAATAAATAAATAAAGTGTTTCTGGTTCCATGTTTTTACTACAGAAAACTTTTTTATTTACCTTTTTCTCTTTTTTTATGAGAATATTGCTTACGTGAGATTTCATGAAGTCTTGGCGATTAGAATCAGGCTGGTTGTGTTATTTAGATGGGAAACCTGCTAAAACATCCTTTGATTTAATCAACTAAGAACGTTTCTCAGGTTCTTGTTGGAGCCACATCAGAGCGGCAGGTTGCAAACCATAAACAATAAAATTATTTATTTAGTGAAAAATAAGCTGAAACTGGTTTTTCTTGTTTTTAGCATCATTTTAGAGCAAAATGCCAAGTTTTTTATTTTGGAAAACAGAGGAAGGGAAGAGGAGGAGGGTTCCTGGCCCCCCAGGTTTGTATTTATGAGAAAGTCAAACAGCCCTGTGTTGTAAAACTGTCAGCCGGCGTGTGATCAGGTCACGGGTAACGCAGCACAATCAAGTCTAATGACATAATGATGGGATGTCAGGGGAGAGGCTCCCAAGCTGCTGGTGGGAATTAATTCACAGGACACAGCTTGTTTACACCAGGAGAATAAACTCATTATGGCTTTACAATCCAAGCTAACACGATTACCTGCCTAACGGGGAGCATTGTTTAACCGCAGCCCTCTGAGGATGCTGGTGCTCTCAGAGAAACCTTCTGGCTTTAATCTGGGCTTCAAAAACGGAACTAATCCACAGATTCAGTGTGTGATGTCATTTATTTATACAGCAGATTACGTACAAATTCAGTGTGTTTCAGGTGCAAGAAACACGGTGACAACACAAAACAGCACATTTCAAATAGATTTACAAAGTAATACAGTTAAACCATGAGCAGCTACAGAAGGTGCAGCTTAAGAATCAGATAAAGGCAGATTATTAAAACATCAACGTTATAGAGGACATGTTTAAGGTCCATCATGTTCTTTTTGTTTTTCTCAAAAATCTACAGTTACAAAAATGCAATAAATTAGCTTAAATGTGCTCATAAGTTAATATTATTGTACAAAATAGTGTTAATATCATAAAGCCTTTACAGGAAGATTTTTTACTCGAGCTAATTAGAACAAGAAACATAACATTTAACATTAATATGAATGATTAATGCCTGATATATTAGAAATGTTGTTTCTTTTTTACTAAAATAAAAGTTTTATTTGTGGATTTTTTCATAAAAATATTCTTCTGACTTAAATCATAAACGACGAGTTCTTGAATCGACCCACATTTTATAATTCTTAAAGCAAAACTCCTGAACTTTGCGGCTATGCTCTCTGTCGCCCTCTCAAGGCTTGCTGCGTAACGTCACTGTCGTAAAATACATTTTTAAAATCAAACATTTTAAAATAAAACAACCCTAAAGTCAGGCAAAACAATGAAAACAAACTTTTCCACCTCCACACATTGAATAAATAGTTTTATCAGGACTGTATAACAACTTTATGCCCGACCAAACACAATAACCCTGGTGAAATCATTTAATACTTACCTATCCATTAGCAGCAGAGTCCGTAGTTCATGCTGTTCTTTCTAAAAGAGCTCTCCAGCGAGGAAAAGACGGCCCAATAATATCTCTGGTCTTTGCTCTTGCTCTACCACGTTCTCTTTTCTTTCCCTATATTCCTCTGATAAGGGATTTCTAGCTTTCTTTGGTGGATTTGCCATTGCTAAACCGCAGGTCTGCGTTATGCTACTAAGGCAAGCCAAATGGATCAAAAAAGCTTGCATTCTAAACTCTCGTTATGTCCGCCAAAACGCGCGTCTTGCACGTGCCTTTTGGCGGACATAACGCACAATATTAAAATGCACTTTTTTTGCCCCCTTTGACATCAAAACGCGCATTCAAGACGTGCATTTTGGCGGACATAACGCGGGGTTAGAATGCACGCTTTTGTTATTCGTTTGTCGTGCCATATTCTGCCGTAAAACGACACGCAGTTAGTACTTCCTGTTTCGACCCGGAGCAAAAAACGTTATAGTGCGGTAAACTGACGTGGGACCCCCCCAACACTATCACAGGTGCGACAAATGAACATAATAGATGATAGTATGCTGCCAAAACTTTACAATGAACATTATTTTAAGGTGTAAAAGTTGCGGAGTGTTGCTTTAAAGCTCTAGTCCAGGTGTGTCCAAAGTGTGGCCCTGGGGCCGTTTGTGGCCCTATGAGTGATTTTTTGCGGCCCCCTGTTGCTTTTCTAGAATAGTGAGTTTTGTCTCTCCTGTTGAAGTTTTCTAACATTTTCATGTTCAGATTTTATCTAGAATACTTGTTTGAATTATTTTGAGACGTACAAATAAATAAACATGAAATAACTTCTGCATTAAAACATCACATTTTTGTGTGCCATGACGACTCTTCCGTGACGATTTTGGTCGTTATCTTGGAAAGTCTGGACACCCCTCATGGTCCCTTTTCTAAATGTTTTATGGCTCTTAGTTCTTTAGCGGTTGCTTTAAAATGAGGAGCGTTTCCACGGCGTGGACGTGTGAGCTCTGTGTGATGTCTGAGCGGCTGTGGGAATTGTGACACCTTCCTTCAGTTAAAACACAAGCTTCCGTATAAAACTCCATCCTCCACCCGATGAGGCTCAGACTGCAGGGTTGCCTCCTGGGACCTTGAACCAAAATCCACCTGAACAGATCTGTTTCTATTTATTCTTTTGTTTAATTTAGTAAAATTGACCTAAAATCTTAAATTATTTAGCAAGTTTTTAAAATTAGTTACATTGTTTTTGTCATACGATGGCCTTTTTCAGCAGCTTGATCTTTTTGTTGAGCTGCATCAGCGTCGCTGCGACACTTCCTTTTAGTTCTCTTGTGAAGAAGTCAGGAGTTGAGTTGGAGTCATCCGGAGCTGGCCTAGATGGACCCCTACAGGGAGTAGTTAAGGTTCTGCAGCTGGGACCCCGAGCCCTGGCCCAGTCTGGGTTCCTCAGACAAGGTCTGGCCAACAGAAGAGCCCTTTCGCACGTCTCCAGGCTGCCCTTCCCTGCTTTCCTGTCTCTGGGCCGTCCGGGTCAGCCCTCAGCTCCCAGAGGTCCTGTAAGTCCACCACTCAACCTGCGTCCTAGAGGACATGCGGAGACAGAACTGAAGAGGAAGCAAGGGCGGCGGATGTGGCAGAGCGTCCTGAATAAAGGAGGCAAGACGTCACTGCCGGTCAACTTGAAGGACACTAAACAAACGTGCACGGCAGTGCCGTTCACTCAGGTAGGACATATTATATTATATAAGTTCCACCTTAAAACACAAGAGTTGGAACTGTTCTTTGCACTGCTGACCTTCTATAAAAATGTTTTCATCCTGTAATAATCAGAGGAGTGTGTGTTTGTCCCCTAACTCACCCCTCCCTGTCATCCTCCCAGCGTGTGACGGCGGACGGATGCCAAACGGTCACGGTGCACAACCGGCTGTGCTTCGGTCAGTGCAGCTCCCTCTTCGTCCCGTCGGAGGCGGAGTTTGCCGAGCTGATCCCTGGGATGGAAGCCCTCCACCGCCGGGCCCCCTGCTCCCGCTGCGCCCCTTCCAAGTCCCAAACCGTCACTGTGCCTCTGCTGTGTGGAGCCCACGTCCGGCAGAAACGAGTGATGGTGGTGGAGGAGTGCAAGTGTGAGACGGGCCGAGAGGCTGCAGCTAGCTCCCACCTGTAGCATCAGCTTTACTCTTCATGAACTGTGTTTACCGTACGTATTTCCAGTCTGAATGCTTTATTCAGAGTTCAACACTCTGGTGGTTCATCCCACCATCGATTAAGACAAAAAACCTGTGTTTTGGTTCTGCTATTGGTGTTTTTAAGCTGCTAAAGCTGTAAAACCTGAAATTTAAAAGTGAAACATCCTGATCTGTAATATCACCATTAAAGTCTCCTTTATGCCCACTTACCTTTTGCCTGGCCTCGCTCATTAGTTTCCCTCCGCCGCCACCGGGTTTACAAGTGCCATTTGTGCTGCACAAAGAGTATTTGTTGGGTTTTTTGGTTGTTTTTTTACACGCCCACTCTCATATTCAAACATTCGAGTGTCAGCTCCTATGTTTTATTAAAAAGACATGTTCCAGCGACTTTTAGCACACAGCACTTACATGTGAGAGCACCCAACTGGAGAGCTAACGAGCTATTGAGCGCGGGTACTTAGCGGTAAGCAAACATAATTGTTTCAGCATGGACTCCTGAATTATGTATAGGCGCCACCTATTCTCATGCCCCATGTCTTTTCAGAGTGGTTGTGGGAATTCGAACATCCTTCAACACAGATGCACTTGAGCAAGCACACGTGTGTGTGTGTGTGTGTGTGTGTGTGTGTGTGTGTGTGTGTGTGTGTGTGTGTGTGTGTGTGTGTGTGTGTGTGTGTGTGTGTGTGTGTGTGTGCTTCAGTTAAGGCCCATAAAACCTATTATTCATTTATACCCTGGCACCTGGGTCTGGTAAAGTGAACTCATCCCACACATCCCGACATACATTCCCAGAGGAGCATAAAGAAGGAGGCTCTTTACGTTTCCTTGGCATGCTGTCAAAATGGCTGCTTAGACGGCCATTTGCATTCACGTGTTTTTTTTCTTCTTCTTCTGAAAATGTGAAAGCGTTCATCTCACTACAGGGGGCTCGCATTGAGTCCTGTGGATTCCATTAGCATGTGATTAGCATCTCGGGTTGATGGCTATATTTTCCGAGATTGATGGGACAAATATTTGCCCAAGTCTTAACTGGGAAGAATTAGGGGGCCGCTTTTAATCAGGCTCTTGTGGGTTTTGGGCATGAGAGGCCACTCTGTTTTCCTCACAGTAAAATGTAAAACGCAGCTTCTGGGTAATGCAACATCTGAGTTTGGTATGAGTAATGATGATGTTGGTGAAGGAAGTGCACAAAGCTCTGGCATTCTCATCTTTATTTAGTAAAAATAATCCATGCGTTATGGAGGGAGACAAAGAGGAGGTGAGTGACTGTTGATTGAACAAACAAGCTGCACCACTTAGCCAGACAGATGTTAACCCCCGTCACATTGTGGGATCCGGCGGAGCACTCCTGTGTCGTTAAGGATGGCCTGGTTCCCATGGCGAGGGGGTGGAGGAGGAAGGAGCACAAGAAGAAGGGCGCGGTGCCAAGTTCAGCGCCTCGGGGATCAGATCAGCGTCACAGGGTGCTAAGTGGCCTAGTTAGCGCTTTAAAACGCACAATGAGCTGCCTGCTCTTTCACTGTGCGTGTAAGCCTTTTAACTGTCAGAGCAGCGTGGGACAAGGCCACTCGGGTAATATCGGCTCAAGCAGTTCTACTTTAAAAATGTTTCTTAAGTCCGAGCTGATGAGCTGTGTGGTTGTTTGTGTTGAAATCTACGGTTAAGTTCTCCAAACAGCTCTAAGCTAACGTAGCAGCTGAGCGGCATGCAGGATAAGATTCCAGATTTGGTCGGCCACTTGGGTCTCCAGTGGAGATAAACCTTCATGATTCTGTAGACCAGACCGGACCACAGATCCGGCATCAGCAGAGAGGGCTAACAGAGGTTATGGGGGTGTGTCAGGATGAAAACTTGCACGTATCCTGAAAACCTGTTAAGTTGCAGGCCAGACAGGAAGTTCTCACCTAAATCCCAGCGGTACGGGTGTGCTGCTGTAGGTGTCAGGCTCTCGGTGAGAGGTTGTCTGTTCCACGCACTGCCTCCTCTCTGATGCGGTGGTACGTACTCACTGTGTGCTGCTGGTCTGGACCAGCTGGTCGGAGTTGGCTCTGCTAGAGATGGTGCCCCGGGCTAAGCCTGCCAGCCTCCTGCCATCCTGCCTGGCTGCCAGCCCACCTGCCAGGCTGTCTGCTGGGTTCTGGGGAGAACAAAGATAGGTGTAGCCCCATCTACATCAAAGTTTGTCACCGGATAAAATCCTCCCACAGTTTCAGGTGTGGTTACCACCAAGCTGCAGACAGAAGCACAACTTTCAGAGTAGAAGGAGCTGTGTGTGTGTGTGTGTGTAGATGTGACTTTGACAGATGAGCCATGAGGAGAACAGACAGGAGTCCTGCAGGTCTGCATCTGTATCTACCCCGAGGAGAACCACAGATCAATTAATTAATTAATTAATTAATAAAGAAAAAATTGAAGACAAATTAGGATAAATCTCCAGCATCCCTTGAATGGATGCATGTCACCCATCTCCTTTCATGTGAGAGGTTTGAGCTAAGATCAACCTATGTTGATAAATGATATTGAATATAACATCATGCAAGCTCTGACAACTTTAGCCTATACATTCTGATAAGATATTAACTATTTTTACCTTTTACACAGAAAAACACTAGAATTATCTAAACAACCCTTTAAATGCTGTAGAAGTTGTTTTTTCTTGCTGCTTTGACACAAGATATACTCTAATGACTTGGTATGGGAATACATATGAGCTACATCATCTGTAAAGATGCCCCATTGGTCACACACCTGTAAACACAGGTGTGTGACTCCTTGAGGAGGACATAATATGCAAAACTCATCCTTTTGTGCATCTATTTGCTCTTTAAACACTCTAAACATGAAAAAAAATCCATTAATCAGTTTTCTGTCAGTGTTTGGTTTTAGTGTTTATGTGCCTAAGACAAGCCGTTTTTAAAAGTCCCCTTTTGTGACATCACAAATGGGAAAATTAGCAAAGAACCACCTCTCACATCACATGCAAGTGAATATCAGAGCTTCTCAGCTTACAGCAGCCTGAGCGGGGGAGGGGTGGGCGTGCCCGGCTCAGCTTGTTTTCTTAAAGTGAACGTGTGTTATATAAGAAAGATTTAGTGAAGAACTTCATAAACATGTTTGGTATTGACCATAGAATGGTAAATGGCCTGTATTTGTATAGCACCTTCTGAGGGTTCTACAACCCCCCAAGGTGCTTCACAACACAGTCATCCACCCACTGGTGGGGATGAGCTATAATGTAGCTACAGCTGCCCTGGGGCGCACTGACGGAGGTGAGGCTGCCGACCACTGGCGCCATCAGTCCCTCTGACCACCACCAGCAGGCAAGGTGGGTTAAGTGTCTTGCTTAAGGACACAACAGCAGCATTCTCTGGTGGGAGGTGGGATTGAACCTGCAACCTTCTGATTACTAGACAACCTGCTCTACCTCCTGAGCTACTGCTGCCCAAAGATCTGTTATAACTAAAGAAAAAAAGCCATAATATGTCCCCTTTAAAGGAAAAGTTCGCTTTTTTAGACATTAAGTTTTATGTGTTCCTTCACCCACCCAGTGCTCTGTAAACTTTGACCCATTTCACACACACACCCCTGCCCAGAGATTTTCAGGGGAGAAGTGATTCATAAAGGTAGTTCTGGCTAGTTTCGGGGGCGCTTTATCTGCGCCGTTTAGCCTCACAAAAGGATTAGCCTCTGAAAGCATGGCTAATTTACATCTCACAAACAAAGAGAAAAAATTTACAACGTCACATTACAGCGGGACTGTTTTTGTCATTCGTATCCCTGCGCCGGTCCCCGCGGATATTAAACAGCGCTTCGTATGTCAGCTGTTTCACTGCCGAATGCCGAAAACATGTCAGACTCCGTCTCATCTGATGACGAATTTCATTTTAACACTATATCAGATGAAGAAGAAACTTATTTTACTACTAGGATATCTTTATGATGGAGTTTGCATTTTAACAAACCAAAAACATGCATGTTAGGTTCCCTAATGATGCTAAATTGGCCCTGGGTGCAGGTGTCCATCTCCAAGTGCTGGGATGTACAGACATCCTGCCCAGTGACCTGGACATGGGAACCAGAGCCCAAAACCTGGACTGGATTGCGCTCATGCATGTGAATGGATGAATGTGTCCAAAAGACCTGAATCCATGTAATGATGAGCTTAGACATAGAAACCATGGAAATGGGATGAACATTTGGCTAATGAGTTTGTTGTTTTGTGTGATTTTTGAACCAGTTACATTGTGAAGCAACATGTAAAAAGTTTCTTTGCATAAGGACACAGACGACCGCCTGACCCTGCTGTACCTGCTCTGATTTTGCATCTTGTTTGTGTTTTTAGTGCTCGTAGCCCAAACATGGCGGCATCAGCGTGGCTGAGTGTTGAGCTATCAGCAGAACCTCTGCTGGGGTGTGATGATAATAACCATCTCACTGTGGCAGGTGCGGTTCTGCGTGCCATGCAGGTGACGTCTCTCATGCTCACTTAGCTAATGACTCCAATTAAAATAATTAAGAGCTGGCACGGTGGATCCCACCCATCCCCCACTGCCAGCCCACCCATTCCTCGTCCTCTTCAGCAGCACGCGGTGGCAGCCATCCGCCCCCCCTCATGGACGACTCCTGTCCCGTACGTGCTGCTGCTCCTGCACAGGCATCTAAAAGAAACATGAAGGCTAAAATCAGCTAAACGCTCCACTTCAGAAGCACTTAAGAGACTCTCAACCCAACTTACTGTCACACAGACAGCTACAGAAAGAAGAGGGGGGGGGGTTGGAGGTCCGGCAGGAGGAAGAGGGGACGCAAGCCAGCTCCTAACGAGGGGAGAGATAATTGTTTTGTTTTGTTAGGGGCCCTTTTTCCGTGTGGAGGGAGCCGAAATGACATACCACACATGGTTTTTGGATGAAGTGGGTAAAGGAGGAGGGGGATGCAGATTTAATGCGGGGGGGGAACTGAAGAGGAGGGGTGCTCCTGAAACATGCAGCCTCACAGAAAAACTGGATCTTTTTGTTTTTTACACTGATAATTCACAAGCTCCCATGAAACTTTGATTATGACCGTGCACATCGCTTTGTTGTGCTTGCAGGACGTCCATAAGACGTCAATGTCAGAATGCACGCTCTACAAATTCCAACAGTGGGAAAGAGCGCTCCGAGCCAACTGGGAGACACAACTTTGGCTACCGGGCCCGGTTAGATTTATCAAAATTTATGAAAAGGCAAACATATGAATCTCTGGTGTCTTGGTGTTCTTTCAGCACTTGGAAACCCAGACTGACAGACGATGTGCCTGGATTTGTTGCTGGCGTGGCGGCGAGGACACTTTTCCAGCATCACATCACATTTTCTGTGAGATAGAGACTTTGATGTTGATGAGTTTACCTCCCCTCGTGCTCCTGATGTATTCATCCGCTCCTCGGCTGCTCTCTTTATTTAATCAGAACCGAGGCACCAAACCTAACCGTAAATCATACATATTGTCTTTTTTTGCTCACTTTAGGGACACGCTGAAAGCAAAAAAACCCTCATCTTCATCAGATTTACAGCTGAGAGCACTTTGGCGATCTGGCTACCAAACAGCATCGAGCAAATGATCCTGGTGGACGGTGTCTTAGAGCCAGACCAGTAAATCACCTCCAGGAGTCTGTCACCACTTCCATGATGATAAATGGAATCATTACTCCGTCTCCACCATGCATTAGCTGATCTGGAGTCCAGACTCATCAGATAAGAGAATTAAAGAACGTGAATCGTTATGGTGCTGGTTTGAATTCATTTCCAGCCATCTTTCCTCAAACAGTCATCCTCACGAGGAAGAGCATCATCCCGAGGAGGACAGACAAAAACAGGGAAGCAGAGCAGCCGTGTTGGAGAGAGATAGGCCAAGCGAGGAAGAGGGGGAGTGTGTGCTTGTTTGTGTGGAGGGGTACAGAGGAGGGGTGCAGGTGGCATGGAGCTGGCGCCGGCCCGGCCCACTGTCCCCTGGCAGTGCCAGGCTCCATCTGTCATCAGCAGGAACATCTGCAGCCCAAGGTGCCCTTGTCACCCAGCGTTAGAGTAACGAGTTTGGCGTTTCCATTAGTCCGGGGCTCTCGCCCGCCTGGCCGGCTTTAGCCAAAACCGTGGCATTTTGGGTGTGAGCTCTGCCGGAGAGTGTGTGTGTGTTTGGTTATCCGAGCTGGGCGGTAACTGGATGGTGTGTGTGTGTGTGTGTGTGTGTGTGTGTGTGTGTGTGTGTGTGTGTGTGTGTGAGCACGGACAGCCAAAACAACATGGCAGTGCAGAGCGTTGACCCAGCTGGGCTGAGCCGGCGTGTCGAGTCATGTCCCCTCCTGATGTGAGCGTGCCCAGTGCGCTCGCTCGCCTGCCAGACCCAATCTCTGCTCCTCTTTCCTTCCCTCTCTCTCATCTCTCTGTTTTCCATCTGTCCACCGCGCTCATATCTGCCCTGTTTTACTTCACCTCTCTGTGCCCCTTGTAGTACCCCCCCTACACACACACACACACACACACACACACACACACACCACCTCATACACAGAGTCAACATTCTGCTCTGAGCACTACTCTCATCTTTATCTTCATCGTCACTAAAAAACAGATGGCACTTCTCCTCTTTTCATCTCTCCTCCCTCCTGTCCCTCGCTTCCGTCCATCCAGCCGTCATATCCTGCCACTCCACCTGTTTTTCTTGCTTCTTTGCCCTGAAAAATTCAGAATTTTGAATCATTTTTATCCTTTTAGAGGACAAAAACAAATTTTTTTTAGATTTTTTTGAGGGGGGTTGGGGGGATGGTGTGTGTGTGTGTGTGTGTGTGTGTGTGTGTGTGTGTGTGTGTGTGTGTGTGTGTGTGTGTGTGTGTGTGTTCATACGTGAGTGCAGGGCCGGCTCAAGCCTTTGTGGGGCCCTAAGCAGGTTTTCCTATGAGTCTTATTCAATTGTGGTGTATTCATTCAAATATTTGAAAGCAGACAAACACTGAATTTACATTAAATAAGCTAAGTTTACTATTTTTTGTTCTTAGTTTGTATTATTAAAGGTTTTTAAAAATCTTTCTTATGTTATCTTGGTGCTCTTGGGGGGGCCCTGGTGGTGTGGGGGCCCCAAGCAGTTGCTTAACTTGAGTATGCCTAGGGCCGGCTCTGCGTGAGTGTGTGTGTGTGTGTGTGTGTGTGTGTGTGTGTGTGTGTGTGTGTGCGTGTGTGGCACTGACATCCTTGCACTAAAATTCTGAATTCTAACAGAATTCTGCTGAAATGTGAGCCGTTACTTCCTATTTAAGGAAACTTTATTTTGTATTTAATGATGTTTAACTTCCAGGCCCTTTCCTCTGCTCCATGGTCGCTTCGCCTCAGACGTTGTGGTTGTTCTCTCAGTGGAAGCTTTTAGGAAAGCAGCTGAAAGCATGTTTGTTTTTACAGGCTTTTAGGTAATTATGGGGTTTTATGCTTTTATTCATGTGTGTATAAATGTATGCTTCCTGGTTTTAGTATTTATGTATGTTTACTTGTGTTTATTGTTTTAACTGTTTCTTTTAATTACTGTAAAGCACTTGGTGAGAACTGCTATAGGCTATAAATAACGATTACTTACTTACTAATAACTTACAATGCTGTCATTTAGGTTGTTTTAGAACAATGAGCCACTAACTGTTAGTTAATTATGTTTTTGAGGTTCTACAAATCCCAAATAGGGGAGATCAAAATGTGCACCAGAAAAAACAAAACAGGGCTCAGAAGGTCAAACTGCTGCTGACGTGTCCACCACCTGGTGGCGCTACAGAGCAGCAATCTGCTTCTTCTTAATGAAGGAGTTTCAGCTGCAGTTACAAACAAAATACAGAGAAACTCAAAAAGAACAAAATTAGACTCATTTTCTGCCATTTCTGCACGAAAAAAAGCCTAAAGGTCACGTGAATTTTCTGCCACGTTCTTGCAGAAACGCTCTGCAGCCTTCAAACGTTTACTTTCATCAGATTGACTCTACATCTCAGATGGCTTTTTATTTCTTTCTTGGCCTGTCCTAAAAAGGTTTCCTCAGCGTGGAAATGGTGTGAGTGAGGTAGAGAGAGAGAGAAGGGACGCGTCAAACTGCTAATCAAGAAGATTTCTCCAACCTTTATTTATTTATTTATTTACTTATTTATTTATTCCCATCCCTCTCTCTCTCTCTCTCTCTCTCTCTCTCTCTCTCTCTCTCTCTCTCTCTCTCTCTCTCTCTCTCTCTCTCTCCCTCCCCCCTCCCCCCTCCCGAGGCCCACGGCATTCAAGACGAGCCAAGACGAGCTTGGCATTGTTGAGCACGCCTTAAAAAGAAACACCTGCGAGGTGGAAGACTTAAAAAAACCAGAAGAGAAAAAAAAATCCTGCTTTTCGCAGCTCTTAAAAATGTTGGCAAATGTTCCATGGGCTCTCTGGGAACAAAACCGTAAAAAGAAAGAGCTTCCATGCAAGTGAAGACAAAAGGGGATGGTTTTCCACAAAGATGGAGGTGTCATTACACTTGAGATGGTTGCCAAATTTGGAGTTATCCCCCCCCCCCCCCCCCCCCCCCCCCCAATCACCAGCACCCTTTTCTTCCCACCCCCACCAATCCCTGTATCTATACCATCTGAGTTTATTATCAGCGCTGGAGCAGGGCTCAGAAAACAAATACTCAGTCATATTTAGCTGCTGAGAGAGTATGTTTACAGCTCCGGTAGGAGATGGGAAAAGCAGGGATGTGCACGGAGACAAAGATGGAGAAAGCTGCGGAAACAGGGTGTTTTGGGGAGTTGAAGGGGGGCTGAAACAGATGGCACTCTTGGCATTCACCTCTCTCTTAAATCTGTGTCTGCTGTTTTTCTCATGTGCACGAGGCTTTAACCCTGTGGTAACCTGTGTCCCGGCCTGACCCCGGACCTTCCTGCTGCATGTAGCAAGTCTGCGGTGCGAGTTTCTGCGTCTCCACGCAGGCTTCGTGTCCAGAACATCCCTGCATGGAGGGAGAGGGAGCAGCCTGACTGTCTGGGAGAGAGAGAGAGAGAGAGAGAGAGAGAGAGAGAGAGAGAGAGAGAGAGAGAGAGAGAGCTGTTCCTGTGTCAGCAGGAAGCTGTTCGGCTTTTATGAACGCTCACAACATCATCTATTTTATTTTTCCCGACTCTGTTACAGACACACTTTCTGTCTTCTTAACCTTAGAGGCCTAGAAGTTACTCACAGGGTGGGAGATGGGCGCTGCTGGGGGGGTGGGGGTGACCTTGTCTTCTGAAAATCTCAATTTTCATTATTTTTTTCAGGTTTAAGCAGCTAGAAGGATGGATCTGAAAGTCTTTCTCAGCAGATTTACTCCACAACAGGAAGAGCCTGAGCTACTCCTCCTGTTGTGTAGTTAACTTTTTAAAAGTGAAGGCACAACAACATAAAATAGGGTAAGAAAGAGGCTGTGGAGGGGTGAGAGGTGGACAGAACAATCCATGCAGGGCAAGAAATATTCATTTATATATGAGCTGTATGTAACTTCATGTGTGTGTGTGTGTGTGTGTGTGTGTGTGTGTGTGTGTGTGTGTGTGTGTGTGTGTGTGTGTGTGTGTGTGTGTGTGTGTGTGTGTGTGTGTGTGTGTGTGTGTGTGTGTGTGTGTGTGTGTGTGTGTGTGTGTGTGTGTGTGTGTGTGTGTGTGTGTGTGTGTGTGTGTGTGAGTATGTGTGTGTGTGTGTGTGAGTATGTGTGTGTTTGTTTTCTAGTGCAAAGAAATTAGTTTTATCACTAAAAGACAAAAAACAGACAAAAGCATAAAACAATAGAAATCAATAAACGGTGACGAGGAGGCGATCGTCCCGTTGATGGCTCCGCCTCCCCTTTAGAGGGTGGAAAGTGGAGATAGATTCATAAGTGATGAAATGATGTTTAACTAGAAACAATATAGAAGATAATTTTACTCAAAGTGATGCTTTAAACATTTAAAATGTGTTTCTGCAAAAATAAATAAAGAAAAGGTTGGAGTAATTAATGTTATCTCTGCACAACCTCAGTTTGGAAAAACCAGGAGTGAATTGATCTGAACAGAACAAACATTTTGTCACATTAAAAATCAAATCCAGCCTCAAACATCTCAGCTGTTGCCTTGAATGACACATTTCATGATTATTCTCCAGGATAATTAGAACCAATAACCTCAGAGTTTAGAGTAAATCATTACAGAGGTCTTTTATTGCTCTATTTTAGCGCTCTGATGTAGAAATCCAGGTTGTTATGAGACAGCAGAAACACAACATATCTGAGCAACCGTTCAGGTTTTTTTTTACTTTATTATTATTTTTAATTTTTATTTTAATCTCTGAATATGGAACAGCTTTGCAGTAACTGTATTATGCCTTTTTGATGCACTTTCTAACTAAAAAAACACGTTTCTGTAGTAGAGCAGTTTTGCACTTTAAGTAAAACATTTAAAAGTTCACTGATTTCCTCTACAAACACGCTTTCTTTTCCTCTGTTAATCATTTCTAAGCACATGAATCTGCTCCATTTGAACTTGTTTTATTGTCTCAGCTGAATTATTTAGCCTAAAGGAGATTTTTTTACGGCGTGCATAAAATTTTTGGGTGTAACATAATTCATCTGGAAGGCTTTTTGACTCACACAGACTCAGCAGCGATCTCACGGTGAGGCAAACCTCCGTGTGCCGACTCCCATACCTCACCGAAAGCACATCCCTCACATGTTGGGAGCCTCGTTGGTGTGAGCTCATTTGCATAATCTCCCATTTAAAAAGGGATGTGCTGGAAGGCGTGTGTGTGGGGGGGGGGGGTGATGCCAGGGATCGGGGTGGGTACAAAGTGCTCATTGTGCAGGGCCAGGATGGAGAAAATGCCCTGTAGGGGCTGGGGTGTGTGTGTGTATGTGTGTGTGTGTGTGTGTGTGTGTGTGTGTGTGTTTGAAGCAGATGAAGTCAAAGAAACTTTATTAAAACAGACGAGACAGCAATATCGGCCTATTATGTCTAATTGTTTCCCTTTTATTAACTTGGCTTGTTACCAGACATGCCATTTTCTCTGTTGCTGTCAAAGTCACACACACACACACACACACACACACACACACACACACACACACACACACACACACACACACACACAAACTCACACTTACTCCCCCTCACTTTCTCCCACACTCAGCAATAACAACTCTTAGCAGCGGCAGCATGATTGGATTACTTCTCCTCATTGTGCCAAATATTAATCTACCCAAGATGCAGCAGGCTGATAGGATCAGACTGAAGGAATAATGGTAATTTTTTCTTATTATTGTTTTGTGGGTGGGGGGGGCAGAAGTGCTGAAATAGTTGGTGGCTTTAATGCTAGAAAACCTAATGCTCAGCAATCTGCTCAGTATCCCCGTCACTCTCCTTAGATTAGTGAAGCATCAGGAAGGTTGGGATCTTTGGTTTGTCTGAGGCAACATGGGGGGGGGCACATGGGAGTTTAGGGGGGAGGAGGTGAGTGAGAGGTAAAGCTGGGGTCATTTCAGATATGAAGGGTGGACACACACACACACACACACACACCTCACCAGTCAGACACTCTCAGCAGTGCAAAAAGCAGCTTTATGAAACATATTCTCGTCCCCAGCAGCATGGGAAACAGTAGCAGCCTGCAGCCGGGTGCCTATTAATTACTAATTCCTGGACTGCTCCGGCTCGATGGGGGGGTGCAGAAAGTGGTGTGTGACCACCACCAGTTAAAGCAGGCCTGTGCTGGGATTCAGGAGCGTTATCGGAGCTCAAAGTCCTAATGCCACACTGGGAATTCTGCCACGAGTAACATAATAAGTCCACTTTGGATGTGAGGGAGCTAGAGAAAGGCTTTCTTACTCTTGGCTCCTTCGGCGGTTAAAGTTCCTGAGGCGAGCGTAAACAGAGCAGGAGAAAAGCAGCCATGTTGGCTTCCAGCAGTGTAGGAATACTAGGAATAACTATTAAACACAGGGAGGGGTTCTCTTTTGGTTTAGTTTACAAATAATAATGAGAGGAGAGAGCAGGTTCACTTGGATCAGGGCCACTGGAGAGAAAAGTCAAAAATCTGTTTTTTCCTTTTCACTGGTGCTAATCCTCTTCCGTATGTAAAAGAACTACCAAACTTTTTTATTAAAAGCGAAACTCCAACTTAATCTTTGCACAAACCTGAATCCTAAACATTTTTAGTTCATTATCAGCGATGACTTCTGAAGTTACTACACTCTGAAGCAGCAGGAACATCAGTGCTCCTTTGTTCTGCTCAAGTTCTTGTTCAATAAACTTAATTTTAGGAAATAAGCATAATTTAAATAAATGATATTGTTTAGAACTTAAAGATAACAGTTTAGGGCCTGGACTTGGCCTGAGTCAAGCTTGTTTCTGCTAATTATGAAACAAATTCAGACATTTAAAGAGAATTTTTCTGAAAAATTATCTAAATTTGACTCATTATTGAGAGCTGGAACCTCTTTTGATGTGAGCTTTTTATTTTCTCATAGTTCTAATGAAAAAAATCTCATTTTTATTTTAGAACGAGTGCAGGTAAAGCTTAGATCATGTATTATTTTGTTAAATCCAGCTTGTGCAGAAGCACGACGGTGCGATAAGGTGGACAGAATTTACTCGACTGATGTCGGACGTTAGTAAGTCCTGTTCTCTCTAAATGCACAAAGGAAAAGAAAGAGCTTCTTGTAGTTGGAATAAAAAGGTGGGTGGTGCTGAAACCAATCCAAAAAAAAAATCTTGGAACAGACAACCATCCTTCAAATAAAATGAAAAACACTCAGATGTCCACATTTGCTGTTTAACCACTACTTATGTTCTTATATTGTTATTTTAATTTAAATTCAGATTTATTATTTTTAATTGTGAATTTCATGTTGTATGTTACTTATGGAGATCGTTAGCATATGGAGTCTTTTTGTATAAAATGAGTGGAATTAATCCCAGGTTGAAGAAATCAGTGACAGCTGCTCGCCACTAGAGGCCACTAGAGGGGTTACAAAGAAGGTCACAAGCATTCAGGGTTGTTTCCAGAGTTGACTTTTTAAAATTTTCCCCATTTAAGAGTTTTATGTTTAAAATGAATGTTTTAGGAGTTTAACTGTAAAAACAGACGAGTTACAACATTTTTTACCTTTTTGTTTTATTCAAAGACAAAACTAAAGTGTGACTGAGCAGCATTTTTACTGAGCTGGTATTAGAGACGTGAGGATTCAAATTCTGTTATTTAAATACAATGATTTGACATTTGGAGTCATTTAACTAACTGATTTGTGTTCAGATGAATTAGTATTCATCTAATATAATAATTTCATCTGGTAAATCAGTTTGGTCATTTGAGGTTTTTTTTGTTTTTTCTAAAAATGTGGCCATCATTTTAAACTCTCGGTTCACGTCTACAGCCGCGGTGTGCACGTGAGATAGTTACTTCTGCACTAATCAAATTGCACCAAATAAATGCACCAACACAAATTCAAAGTCACGCTGACAAACATTAGCAGAAACAAAGAAAGATGCCAGCATGAAAACATTAACCATCCGTGGAAACGCAGAGCCAATTTTAAAGTTTGCACTTGGATTGGAGACTCTCACGGGTAAGTTTAAGCAAAACAAACACAGAATGTACTCGCTGAAAAGGCATTTCTGCTGTTGCTCTTAGCCAGATCTTCTGTTGCTGAGTTTATTAATAATATGTCAAAGCCAAACACATGTTATGTTTTTTAGTTTATGTTCAGTGCTGAGGCTGTGAGATTAAACGGAGACTTCCAAGGCTGGCAATTTTCTTTTTTTTAATGAATATTCAAATGTATTTTTATACTCAGAGAACAGAAGTTTGAAGTGCACGCTGTGTGTGTGTGTGTGTGTGTGTGTGTGTGTGTGTGTGTGTGTGTGTGTGTGTGTGTGTGTGTTAGTGGAAGTTGGCAGACAAAAGTTCAGCTCAGTTAGTGGCGTTGCTGCTCAGTTTTCCACCCCTGTCTGAGCATTTAGCCGAGGTTGGCACAAGACGTCCATCAAGTTCTCAGAAAACACACGCACGCATGCGCACGCACACACACACTTAAACACAATTGTATGCTTTAAAATGTGCCAACTGATGTCATGGCAACCCCATATCCTCCAGCATGCTGTGAGCCAAAAACATGCCATGGTAACTTTTTTTTTCTTTTTTTTAAACCATGTTGCCCAGAAACCTTTGAAGCTTATTAAGTGAAACCAGTGGGGAGACAAATGGACAGAGAGAGCGAGCAGGGGAAGGAAACACACACACACACACACACACACACACACACACACACACACACACACACACACAGAAGGATGGGGGTGAATCCCGTTCCAGGGCCAAACTGGGTCTTTGTTTTAGGGAAGGGAACACTGTGAACCTGTGGTTTGTGGGGTCAGCAGACTCACTAATGGAGCTTTCATTCATTCTAGCTGCAAACATGCTGAGTCCACCTAAATGCCTTATGAAGGTTCATCATTTTGGGTGGATCAGAAAACTTTACGGAGTTCAGACGTCACACATGTGAGTCTGAATTCTGCTGCTGGGTTTAACCGTAGCTGCAAGAATGATTTAAAATGATTAAATGCAGGAAAGCAAACCGCTCGCTGTCTTTCACACAAGAGTTTTAGACAGAGTTACAGCATTTTGATCAACTGTTAATTATAACTTTACATTATGACTTGTTGTTCTTTACGTCTAATAGTTCTGTGTTCGATACCAAACATGTTTATGAAGTCCCTCTCACATGAATCGGTTTCAGGAGCTTCCAGAATGAGCCGTTTCAGGGCTCTGGCACAAGCTCAGATATCGGGAGGGTCTCAGAGGAGAGCTGCTGCTCCTTCAGCAGCAGCCCTCCTCCACCTGAGAAGTGGTTCTATTCCTTGTTTGTGATGTCACAAAAGGAGTCTTTTTGAAACGGCTTGTTTTAGGTACATAGTTCTTTAAACCAAACACCAACAGAAAACAGATGGACGGGTTTTTTAATCTTCAGAGTGTTTATAGAGTCAGTAGAGACCCACATGGCTGCACAAAAGCTGAGAATTGCATAAAATGCCCCCTTTAAGTGCAATTGGTCAGCGCTTGAACTGTGCTGGGATGATACTCACCTTTTGTATCATAAGCTGACCAAAAAAAAAATCCATCAGTTGTTGATCCAATCCATCCAATCATTATTTCCGTAGAATCTCATTAATATCAAGCAGGTGATTAGTGAGATATTTAATGAACACAAAAAAAATGTTATCACCTGTCTTGTCTTCCTATTTCTTTAAAAATGTTGACGTCACTTGGTTTGGCAGAAGAAAAAAAACATTTTTCTCACAAAAATGACTCTGAAAGCCTAAATAATTTCATTTAGAATGAGTGCATGTTTCTCTAAACATTGGTTCATGGGAGTCTCTAACTTGCAACTTGCTCTTTAAGTTCATTTTCCATGCAGGTCTCCCTTTCTCTTCCTCTGTGCACGAGTGTGTGTGTGTGTGTGTGTGCACACATCCTCACTGCGTAATTAAATCAGTGCATTTCTCCTTGAGTTAGGTTGTGGTGCCAGTGTTGGTGCCCGGTGAGACGGATCAGGGTCTGCCAGTTTCATTAGTCCTGATGAACGACCTTCTGGACTCTTCAGCCACCACAACTTTGGATGTTCGGAGGGGTGTGTTTACGCGGCCGTCCCAAACAGCCCAGTGTGTGTGTGTGTGTGTGTGTGTTGTGCTTCTGTGCACACCTGCAGTAACTTTTCATGTTTTAATCACATGTGTAAGTATGTGTGAGTGTGCGTGCTGTACAAGGCACCATTGTGAAAAGGGAATTGCCCCTCTTGCACCGTGTGCGTGCGTGCATGAGTGTGTGAGGGTCGGGATGGCTTCCCTTTCAGATGTCTGCGTACGCTGTACACCGGGGCATGGGTTCGGTGCTCAGTTTGGGTTTTTCGGTGGCAATTTCCATATTGCCTGGGGTCATGTGGGCCCGGCGCCAGCTCCTGGTGCTGTGGGTGCCCGCTGAGGCGTGGGGAGATTAAAGCGGGCGGACGGTACCACAAAGGGGCCTGTCTAGTGCTTTTTAATTCTCCTAAATTAGGGCGCGATGCCAAGGCAGCTCCCCGCTATGGCAAACACTCCATAACTGACACCATAACTACTGCTCAGAGAGACAGAGAGCCTGAACTTTCACTCATTCATTCACTCCTTTATTTTTTCAGCACACATGCATGTAATTAGTAGTTCTAGCTGGTTTGGAGGGAGATCGTCTGAATTCACCATCATTCAGCTCTATTAGCTGATGCTTAGACCTCTATGGAGTGTGTATTCTGATGTGTGTGTAAATCTGCACACCCTGAGGGCAGTGGCACGCCACTAAAGAAGGAGTAGGTGGACCAGTTGTTGGTATTCGTGTCTTTCTCTGTGTATTTGTGCATGCATGTATGTGCATTTATGCCTTTGGGGAAGTGGCATGCTGCTGAAAGGTCCGTGTGTGTGTGTGTGTGTGTGTGTGTGTGTGTGTGTCAGTCAGGTCTCCAAGGTCTTCCTCCGTGTTCGAGCAGTCCAAATTTTCTCTCTGAGGTTTTTGCGTTGGCATCAGCTGCGTTGTCTCCTTTGGTTCCATTAGGATCTACCTGGTCGTCACCCTGCACTGGGTTTGTAATTTTATATAAAACACGAGTTTTACAATTAACATCAAGACACATTTTGATTCTCTGTGCAAAGATTCACTTATTTGGTCAATGCATGAGACGAAGGAAGGGTGTGACACTTGTGCCTAGAGAACATTGTTTAGTGCGTACATGCGTGCACGTGCGTGAGCCTGCCCGTGTTAATCCCAGTCTCTTCCAGCATCTGGAGCCTTGACACAGTTTAAAGGGCTGGCTGTGTCCGCAAAGAGCTGGGCCAGAGCTCTCTGTCACACACACACACACACACACACACACACACACACACACACACACACACACACACACACACACACACACACACACACACACACACACACACACACACACACACACACACTTTCGCGCAGCTATCTGGGGCACCAGAAGGCCCAGGCGACGCCAAGGCAGAGGCTGCCCACTTTGGCTCCATGAGGTGGGGCTGCGCTGGCGCTTTGGGGATACAGAGGGGGGAGAAAAATGGCAAGAGTGTGTGGTAGGTGCTGGTAGGAATGGGGGAGTGGTGTGGATGGGAGTGAGGTAGATGTGTGTGTGAGGAGAGAGGACAGCACCTGGCATGTGTTAATAACTGCTGGAAAACGCCTGTGTGTGTGTGTGTGTGTGTGTGTGTGTGTGTGTGTGTGTGTGTGTGTGTGTGTGTGTGTGTGTGTGTGTGTGTGTGTGTGCGTGTGTGTGTGTTCTGAGTTTTGATATCTTGGAATGGTCCATCCGTGTGTTCTGATGCTAATTTCCATCCGGGTTTGGGAACACAGGAACTATTTTTCCTCCACAGTTTGGAAAACCGCCGTCTTTCCCTCCCCGTCCGTCTCGTTTGTGTCTCTAAACGTCTTCGTCTTTCGTGGCAGATCTGCTTTCTAAAAGTTCAGGACAGCAACGCAGAGATATGGTCCTGGTCGTGATGCTGTTCGCACCCCCCACCCTCCCCTCCACGTACTGTAGCACCACAGATGCCCACGTTGGCCTGCAACAGCTGTCTCACCATGTGCCCTACCAAGTGTTGCCACCCAACGGAGGGGAGAGGAAGTGAGGAGGAGGAGGAGGGAGCATTTGAGTGGGATGGGAGGGAGGGAGGGTGCTGAATTTGGATGGATGGAAGGGATGAGGTCATGAATAATTTTTTTCTTCACCCCAGAAACAAGCCATTGTTTTATTTTCCCTCCTCATGGTCACCTCGTTCCTTGCTTCCTTCGCGATGTCTAATTTCTGTTTCTGCGTCTTGGCTCGCCCGCTGTTTCTGTTTCTGCCTCCGTCTATCTGGCTGTTTCTGCGAGCTTCTCTTCTCATTTGGTTCTGGATTTGGTGGAGGTGATGGCCAGTGACCAAGTCCCCCCCCCTCTGGTTTCAGGAAGCCCCTGGAACCAGAGTCAGAGAGGGCGGGAGCGCCGATCGCTGGTTCTGCTTCCCTATTGGTGCGGCGGGATAACGGCACTCGTGGCGTCCAGTGACCAGGAGTCAGCTGCATAGTAACAGCGGGACGTGGAGAGAGGGGTATTTTCAAATGCAAACACTGGTCCAACGAGTCAGGTGCTGGATCCAGGCTTGATTCGAACAAAATGGAGGGCCAGGATGGTGCGCCGCCATTTTGGGGCAAAATATTTTCAGCATGCATGCCACGCTTCCTAATTTATGTAGGAATCAGAAACTCAGAGTCCAGCACAAAAGCTCTGGCAACAAAATGACCTTTGTTGTTTATATTCACTGGCTAAAAAGAATCCAGTCCCATCCCAGATCGATGAATTAACAACAAACAGTGTATTTCATCCGTCTCTTGGAACGCAGCGTGGTTTAAATGTGCCACAGTCTCCACTAAACCCCTGCAAATATCCGGCAAATTGCTGAAAAATCACTCAAAGACAGACATCTGCGCTCACATACCTGTGATTTCCTTTTAATATTGACATTTGAAAAGTAAAGCAGCACAGCACGAACGATGCCAGGACAGATGGATGTGAGCGAGGAACCGAGAAACCCATGCCACACACTTTTCCCCCCCTGCGGTCCCTGCTGCATGCTAAATAAACGCCGCTGAGACCTCCAGGCACCAAATAAAGGAAAAGTAATAAGAAAAGTGCTCAATGGAGAACGAGGGGAGCTGTGCGAGTGTGTGTGTGAGTGTGTGTGGCGGAGCCCTCCTTGTGTATTTGCTCATTTAATTTTGAGGGGATGAAAGCAAACAGGCATAAAGAGGGGCAGACGTAGAGAGATCACAGCATCGTGTAGCGTATTGGTGGGGAGTGTGCCACACAGTCTGCCTCCTAAAGCAATAAATCTGAAACAGCATAATAGATAAACGCAATACAGAACACAAAATACCCTGTGAGGGAAAACTAATAAAAAACGGAGTGATTAAGTGGAATCAGAGTTCTTAGGCAGTATCTGGAGATGAGGGCTGTTGCCATACAAAGACCGGAGCGGGCCAACACAACAGATGAGGGAGCATAGGGACGGGGGGCCGAGAAAACGAGGGCTAAAAGCAGAGGGAACCAGAGACAGATGATGGAGGCGAGGAAAGGAGAGATGGAGGAGAGAGAGAGGGAGAGAGAGAGAAAGTGAGGGATGGATGGGGCAGCAGATCAGAGGGAGCCTCTAGTGAGTCTTGTTCTGCCTTTAAAGAAGAGCCAGAAAAACAGATTAGGAGTCCTCTTTTTCTCCTGGGGGAGCACACACACACACACACACACACACACACACACACACACACACACACACACACACCCTTCATCCACTGGCCTCCTCCTCCCTCTTCACTCAAACATTAAACTAAGTTTCACACTCCGCCCTCCTCTGACCTGCCCGGCCCAGAACAAATCCCCCCGGTGTCGAGGCCGAGGTCGCGCTCAGACTGGAAGGAGACACAGTGACAGCCTGCGCAAGCACAGTTCAGGTCACGTTACCACTCAGAACAGTCGTCTCAGGGACGGAAACACACACAACACTGGCTCTAAATGCTGTGATTCACATTTTATTGATGAACCTTTTCTATCTAAAGTAGGACTTCATTTTAGGGATGTTCAATATTATCAGTCCAACATTAATATCGACCGACATCGGCATTAAAATGTAATATCAGAAAATATCAGTTTTCAATCTTTTAATGACCCAACTTTTACATACCATACACTTATTATACTACAGCTACTTCTCTCTCTTAACCCTTAGATGCACACATGGGGTCAAAAATGACCCCAAGCAGTTCCTATGGAATCGGCAATGAACTTTTAATTCTTAGCAATTCTGACTGTCCCACTTACACGTCTAATATCAGCAGTCTCACCACCCAGGAGGTCATTTATACACAGCAACATAGCTAACAGTAGCTAACAATGCACCACAACAAGATGGTGGATGAACAGTCCAAAGAAAAAAACAAAAGTGATCTTCTACAAGACGATCAAAGGAGTATGGACCAGATGATTGGCAACTACACCTGCAAACACCAGACGCAGAGGTGGCCCGTGGTGCTTTGGTTCAACATGATTGAAGTCGCCGCTCTGAATGCCTATACATTTTTCAGGGCTCAGCACCCTGAATGTTACACAAGCATCACCGATGGATGATGATGCTTCCTTACAGAGCTGTCAAAATAGCTTGGGACACCTCACATGACAAGTCGCCTGGAAAGTAGCCCGACACAGGGCCAACAGAAGAGAAAGAGGTGCCAGTTGTGT
Source organism: Aphyosemion australe (assembly GCA_006937985.1). Lineage (NCBI taxonomy): Eukaryota > Metazoa > Chordata > Actinopteri > Cyprinodontiformes > Nothobranchiidae > Aphyosemion > Aphyosemion australe. Next base: position 3,920,824 of record SSNS01000022.1, read on the forward strand.
CCAAGAAACAAAGATAGCAAAGAGCCACTGATTGCTGTTGGAAATGCAATGTGTGCATTAGTCACAGCAAGAAGCAAGTAGTTAGTTACAGCTGCACACGGTGGGAGGAGAGAAGATGTTTGTGTGTATACATATGCGTAGATGGTGTTATGGTCTCTGGACCTGCTGAATGTTCTCTGCTTGTCCTCCAGACAGAGACACACAAACATGTTTTGAGACTTGATTGACCTGATTGATTGATTGTTAAGTGCTAAAATGTGAAGGAAAAGTTAAAAATGTACATGTCAAAAATGAAATTACTCTTTTGTTTGAACAAAATATATCATCTTAACCAAAATGAGAGCAATGCCTTTAGTTTATTGCAAAAACGCATTGATTTTGTGGGGGTAGTGATACAAAAACTGCAATTTCTTAAAATTAATGAAATTAATGAATAAAAATGCATATGGCCTCATGTCACTAACATGTTTTATGAGGAATACCTGGAATGTGAAAATATTACAACTCTTAATTTTAAAGATTTTAAAGAATAAAAACCAGTTTATTTGAAAAACACATTGATTTTAATTTGGGTCATTTTTGACCCCACTCGTGGAAGAGTGTAGGTATTGGTAGGTTGTGCATCCAAGGGTTACAATGAGAAAATATGACAGATCTGAAATAAAGTTTTAGAGATATTTTAGTTTATTTGGCACAACTTGTGAAGCAGAAATTTGTCCTGTGTAGTGAACGTATGCTGTCCTCACAGCACGTAGCTAGTGTAGCTAGCCAGCTAACAAACGACTGAAACAAAACAAGAATCTTCACTCAAGGCTTATTTTTCTTTTCTAAGATCTTTATAAATGTTTTATCACCTCAACTGCAAAATACAGAAAAAAGAAAAATACATTACTAACTAATTAGTGTCACACTTAGGGAGAATGAGATTCAGCTGCTGTTGGAGACTAAATAAATATGACACTTTATTACTAACTTAAATTGAAGTAGTTGTCATTTTTACACAGAAAATGTTTAAAATGTAAGTTTTTCTGTTTTTGAGAGGACACAACATATATCAGTGTCAGAAATTAAGAGTCGACAATATTGGATATCAGTAAAAAAGCCAATATCGAGCATCCCTAATTAATTTGCATGATTTGTTTCATTTTTTCCTAATTTGAGCTCCTTTAATGTACAAAAACTCAAAATTCACTGAAATGAAGTTGCTTATTTAGCCAAAATAAAACAAAAGAAGAACATAAACTAACAGATGAGGGAATTTTGTGCTTTAAAAGCAACTTTTCATGAATTAAAGAATAATTATTGTGATGCTGCAGCTCTCCAGTCAGCTATCCCCGTTTCTACTAGTGCAAATTTGTGATTCAAACATTCACTTCTGTTTTGTCTGATTTACTCAGGGTGTGTGTGTGTGTGATGTGATAAACCACAGATCTGTCTGCCTCATACACACACACGAGTGCACACGCACACACATGCGTGAGCACCGGTGCACACACACACACACACACACACACATGCATGCACACACACGTGCGCACACATACACACATGCATGCATGCACACACACACGCCTGCATGCATGCAAGCACACACACATGCATGCATGCACACACGCATGCATGCATGCACACACACACAAATGCATGCATGCACACACACACACACGTGCGCGCGCACACACACACACACACTCACGCATGCAGGCAGAACTTCTCTCAAAGCAGCTCTTGGAAAGGTGAGGTCTGTCTCGAGAAAGCCAAACAAGTCCCACGTCAGTGTCGTGTCGTCCTCCAGAGGTGAGCCGGTCCAACAAAACTTAATCATCGTTCCTCCTCCACCATAAAATAATGAATATCCCCATTCTGGTTTGGTGATGAAATGACAAATTATTCTTTTCCTAATTTTAAAAGTTTGCACATTTTACACTTGGAAACTGCCTTCCAAAGCCTTGAAGAGATACATTTTAATTCATATTCAAAGAAGCTTGCTAGTGACAGTGGTGTCACTATGATGTCGCACCAGGGGGGCCATAACCACAACTATAAGTTTGCTGGCCCCCTCGTGGGGCCCCACTGCTCAGACAGTCTTATGTGTAAGTATAAATTTAGGAGAAGACGAGTTATGATGAGCTCCAACATTTATTTAATTATTATTCTTTACTTAAAGGATGTGTAGAAAAATGGTCAACGACCATGTTGCAGAACTTCTCACAAAGCCTTCATATGACGCACATCTGGATCCACACTGGAAATCATATATGCAAGTGACGGGTTTAAAATATTACTGGTCTTTCAAAAAATGGTGCTAATTCTAAAAGAAATATAACAATCACAGCTCAATGAAAAGATACACCTCTACTGTCAACAATTAACTTATTCACCTACAAAAACGTTTTCCCGAGATCTGAAAATTATTGATAAAGAACTTGAATGATTTCGGCAACAATAAAGGTATGGTTATCATAGATTGAATAGAAAACAACAGCTGTCAGAAACTCAAGAAACTTTCTGAAAGACACCTAAAGTAAAAAACAACGTGTGGAGTTGGACTTCTCTGTGTTTGACCAGTGCTGGCTGGATTTCAGGTAAGTCTGTCTCTTTATTTTGGAACTTTAACATGATAGTTTTTTGTTTTATTTCATTATTCAGTAATTAAATCACCATCTAACCAGCTCAGTGGCCTAGTGGTATGAGTGTCCACCCTGAGACTGGGAGATGGTGGGTTCAAATCCACGGTTAGGTCATACCAATAACTTTAAAAACACTGACACTCAGCATTAAGGGGTTGGACTGGGGGGATGAACTACCAAATGGTTCCTGAGCGCAGCCGTGTCTGCAGCTCACCGCTGCCCCAGGGGATGGGTCAAATGCAGAGAAATAATTTCACCAGTGTGTGACGACTGATGGGACTTTAACTTTATCTTGACCAGATCTCAGTGGAAAATGAGAAAATGTAGGAGATCTTCCTGAAACGAGGGATGAATAAAGCATGGAGGACTTATGGATGATTCGTCTTTTTCAGAACTGTTGGAACATTTTTGATTTTCTTATAAGTAAACAAGTAATAAACTTCTTATAACTTTATTCACTTGACAAACAGACAAAATACTTCCTCTAACGTGCAGTACCACTAAAGTAACTCGTTTCTTCTTTATGTGATTGAGCACACGTTCTCTCTGGTTTGGTGTAATAATGACGCAGATCTGGAACCATTAACTCAGCTAATAACCAGCGTCAGAAACCTTTTCCCTCTGCCTAATGGAATAAACTGCTGTCCTGGTCGTATTGTTGTGGTCCAGTGGGAAACCTCTCCTGAATTAAAGTGCTGCTTCACAGATCTGTAGGTTAAAAGTCTCCATGACTGTGGAGTGGGAATGTTCTCAGCTGGCAGCAGAGCCGCGAACACCCTCCACCCTCCGCCCCACTCGGCTGTGCCAGGCCCGGGCATTCCTCACGCCTCCGATGGCCGGTTACACACACACACACACACACACACACACACACACACACGCACACACACACTTTTTTGTCCCTATGTAACTACTTGAAAACTATTTCCTTCCTTCCCTCCTTACTGGACACATACGTTTCTTCCGTCCAGCTTTTCCCTAATTTCCTTTTTATGTCATTTTCAACAGCCCTTCTTCTAAAATTTGTGTGTGTGTGTGTGTGTGTGTGTGTGTGTGTGTGTGTGTGTGTGTGTGTGTGTGTGTGTGTGTGCGCGTGTGTGTGTGTGTTTAGTGCTGATTTACATGGCAGAGTGTGAAGGATGCAGATAGTGTGAGCGGGGCCAGCGGAGAGCCCACCCATGTCCGTCCAGGCCAGGCTGAGATTTGTAATGCTAGACAGCACTCGGCAGCGCCGGGATAAAACCAGCACACACAAAAAGAGCCTTTTGTGTGGGGTAGAGTGTTTTTTTCTTTTTGCTTTCCGGGACATGTTGCACTGTTCACATGAAGATGCAGCAGAACTCCCTGGGCCTGTTTCTATCAGCATGAGGAGAAACAAAGATGGCAGAGATAATAGAATAAATAAACTTAACAAACTGTTTTTAGTGTAGCTCTGATTTAATTCTGATAACTTCACCGCAGCACGAGGCGATAGGAAAGGGTCTGATGAGATAAACGAGGCCTTTGGGTTGCATTCATCTTTTTATCTTTGCACTCATAAAATATTAGTTGCATAAGTGGGATGCAGATGTAATTTAGTTAGATTGTTTTGTCTGCAGGTTGCAATAACAGTCCACTTTAATATCACATTTGTATTAATTAAACTTATTTTGTTAACCCTTTAAGGTTCTTGACAGTAAAAAAACTTACATTTTTGCATTAGATATTTATTCAGTGTCATGTAGAGTAATAATAATAAAATTATTAATAAGGTCAAAATAAAAGTAATATTATTTCACCTATGAATGCAACATCTTCATGCTTCATGAAATTTTAATTCACTGTTTTATTTTTTAATTTTGTTCAATTCAGTGTTCAATAAGAAAAAATTACTAAATGTGCTCTAGAAGCATTTACATACATACGTGTATATATATATATATATATATATATATATATATATATATATATATATATATATATATATATATATATATATATATATATATATATATATATATATATATATAAATAATTATATTTATCTAGCGATGATGGGATTTTTTTTGTTTGATTTTCAGATACTTTCACTGTTTTTTTTAGCTTTACTGTTTGAAATGAATAAAAATCCATATGAACAAACTGCTTTTGTGAGATTCTGATTTAGAATGAATTCAGATTTTTGACTTCAGGGAATAAAAGGAGTTCAGGTCCAACTGCAGAACGGACCAGTTTTAAATGTTTTTATTCTTTTTTTTTTTTTGTTAATTGTTTATTTTCGAACATTAATAAGAGGATGACTTATTTTGTTAATTATTTTCCCTAAGCTCACTGCTGGTTATTTTACCTTTATTGGCCCCTGCTTAAACGCAGATGTTCATCTCAAACTGAGATTTTGAGTTAAGTAATAAAATGATTGTCTTTTTATCAGGATGACATAAAACATCATTTTCTCTTTATTATTTGATTCTGATCATTATTCTGACACCTATCCTGCACCTGTTGATTGAAGTTCATAATAGCATCTAATTAATTTTAGACTCAACATCTCCCGTTTCCGCCCTGCAGCTCTAATGATTGTTATCAATAATCAGAGTTTTTTCTAACATCATCAGTCAGGTTAGCTGCCCTCCAGCAGAGAGAAAGTCCCTCTCTGAGGTTTTTAGTGCTGCCTGCTCCTAAAGCAGCGTGCTGTCAGAGAGGCGCAGTAAAGTAGCGCCATGGGGGGGGTGGTGAGGCGCGCGGCGCGCAGCTTTCATGAACCCACAGCTACAAGTTGCCTTATTACGGGACCACCGCCTGCCAACACGAGCTCTGGTTCCCAATCAAGTCTGTTTGTCTTTTTGGGTGATTTCTTTTGCTCTTTCAACAACATTTTAAAAAATGCACAAGCTTTTTATTTGTGGTTGGATGTGCGCGCGCTCTCTCCTGCACGAACCCGACATGTTCTGTGGTCTTAAAAGGTTCGGTTCCGACCCACAAACCTAATCTTTGATCTGCTGTATTGTGAGAAAAACCATGAGGAAATGAAACGAGGTCAAATGCTGTAAACATATGGCGCTGTGACATGGGGAGGGGGTGTGTATGCTAAATTATTATTAGAGCACATTAACACAAAAACAAGACTGTTTACGTGGCATTAATGATTCTATATGTTTTAGTTTTCATTTTAAAGTAAACAATTATTAGATATAAACCAAAGTTGCATCCAACAAGGAACAGTTAAATTCACATTTCTGGAATGAGGAATAATTCCTAATTGTTTTTATTAACTTTCTGCTGTGGGTTTGGAGCCTCGTGTCCTTTTTTAGTTGCACAGAAAGAAAATGTGTCCAAATAGTTTTAAATGTTTCAAATCAATTATTATTTTATAATAATTATTATGTGATTAGTTGAATGTTTAATCTCGTTTATTAAATTAGCAATTAGACACCCTATAATCTAAATGCTATAGGCCAATAAATGTGTTGTTCTATTCGATTCTGGACAGATTCAAAAAAAAATTTTTATTCGTTTCTAGACTTTTATATGATTTTATTCTTTTATCTGATTTATTTTCACATAAATTCATACCTGGATCTTTCAGCTCCCCAGGCCTTCTGAAACTTCCGCCCCATGTTGGTCGAGCTGATCCAGCACGCGCTCTAGACTGCGCGTGCTGCCGTTAGGACTTTAATTAAATGTTAAGAAAAAAATCGTGTTGTGGGATTATTGGAGGGTTGTGGGTGTTTAGAGCCGCTTTCTGCTGTTTCTCCTGTAAACTGGTCATTTTCCAAACAGGCCGTGGGGTGTGTGAGGGCTTCCGGCTCATCAGCGTCTGCAGAAAGAAGGAGAAGGAGCCAGAATTAAAATTCAAACAAACGAAGGAAACGAATTTAGGAAGGTCAGAGTATAATCTGGGAAAATTATACAGCAGCCTATAAATCACCGGTCCTCCTCTTTTTTATTATTATTATTATTATTATTATTATTATTATTATTATTATTATTATTATTATTATTATTATTATTATTATCGCTTTTTTGCTGCCTCTATATTTATTTGTATATCAACTTTAAAGCATCACCATTTAAAAAAATGGTCAAATCCTGACTTCATCTATTTAATTTTTTTATGTCCAAATAAATTTGTAATCAGACATCACAGAAACAAAGAAAAATAAGAAAATAAGAAAGAAAAAGTCTAAAAGAATGTTTCCAAAGGGGATAAATGTGCATTAAAATATGATTATCCGTTCAATAAAATAATAAAATAAAATTTAAACAAAATAAAATTGAATTGAATATAAATTTTAAAAAACACTCTAATTAAATCAGTAAAACTTACGGGTGCAATTTATGATAATGGTGAACAAAATCTTTATTTACTCATTTAATTGTCTTTTAATTAAGAATTTAATCATTTAACAATTTGCTTTATTATTTGACATATTTATATTTTTAATGATACAACTGAGCAGATTAGGGTTTCACAGTTTGTTAAAAACAAACTCGCTTCTTCACGCAGCAGCAACTAAACCTCACTTTCCTGCTAAAGTGAATAAATGAGGCATGAGGCCTCTGCACAACAGTGGAAAAATACAAACTTCCACCATAAACCCATGTTCCTGTAAATCTGAACCATAAAAATGAGTGAAACAGAAAATAAGCGCAGCTCCAGATGATTAATTCATGCGGCCAAATGTGTGAGGAGGTCAGCGTTTAATATTTAATACAGCAGCGTGTTGCAGGAATGTCCTCGGAGTTTAACAGGGACGGATAACGACACATGGATGGATTTAAAACACAACAGATCCGATCAGGTGCCGCTCTCGTCTGCGGTTGCTGCGCAAATATTGACTTTCTGCGCTTTATTTGAAGCAGCAGCTCATAAGGAGCGTGATGAAGGTGCAGCTCCAGAGCCAACAGCAGCGAGGAGGGTTTAATAAAGTTTGGATTTGTTTAAGTTTAGAAGTTTTGTTTGTTTAAAGTTTGATCCAGTTTCAATAAATCATTATCTCTATCAGGAGACGTTTATGGTGACGTCAGTTTGTGACCTAAAGGGTCAGAATCTTCATGCCAGGATGAGCGCAAACCTCCTATGAACAAGTGTGTGTGTGTGTGTGTGTGTGTGTGTGTGTGTGTGTGTGTTATCTCATTTACATGCAGCCTGTTTGCTTCTGCAGTTTCGTGTCGAGGAGCCAAAAACTGCAGAGAACCTGTTTGAACCCAACAGCCTCGCCTCACACGTCATCATTCAATCCATCAGAATATTTCATTTTCTATCCAAACCCCAAAACGAGCTCAGAAATGTGTCCAGAATGATTTAGTTGTTTTATTTTTGCCTCTTCAGATCAGATCAGAGGCAGATTATCCTGGTCCAGCGCGGTCATGTGCTGACCTCTCTCCTGCTTGCTCTTTGCTCTGGATTGGAGCAGAACGAATCAGAACCGTGAGCGGCCGGTGCCACCCTGGAACCTTGACGGAATGCACGGGAGCCGGTGCGTCGCAGAGCAGCCGGTAATCCCCCGCAGACCGTGGTTTAGCCCCCGGTGCTCCTAATGCTCCTAAAGCCCCAGCTGCTCCTCTGGCCGCTCCGCTCTGCGCGCGACAGACTGCGCGCAGCTCGTTTATTAATAATTCACCCAATAATTCACCCACCCCCCCTCACACACACACACACACACACACACACACACACACACACACACACACACACACACACTTCTCTAAACAAAACATTGTTATTCTAACTTATTATGGCTGATTCTGTCTTTTATCTTGCGGTAAAACTGCAGAGCGGCGCGCACGAGGAGGATTTTGCGCGCCGACCCGCGCCGCTGTGCGGGCATTCCTACCGGTGATTCTTTTTCTTTCTTACTTTCTTTTTTTTGGAGCGGCGCGACGCAAGCTGGGCTTTCATCTTGTCAGCTTTGAGGAGGAGGCGACGAGGGACCAGGGCTGCCCCCCCCCACCACCACACACACGCCTGTGTGTGTGTGTCTCCGTGTGTTGAGACCGGGAGAGAGAGAGAGAGAGAGAGAGAGAGAGAGAGAGAGAGAGAGAGAGAGAGAGAGAGAGAGAGAGAGAGAGAGAGAGAGAGAGAGAGAGAGCGGCGGAGATAAACCACGGTAAAAACAGATCGGCGCGCGACGTTTGGAGTCTGCTGCTTTTGGACGCACGAGCTGCTTCAGCTGCACGTGAACAAATCATTTGAAACCAACTCACAGCGCGCGCGCCTCCTCTCCCGTCCGCTCCTCTCGGCTCAGCGCGGTGTCAAACATCATTTCGGGGGAGTTTCCGGCGTCTCCCACTCTACCGGAGAAGTTTGGCGGCTGCAGGACGCACCTCGGGACTTCTCCCAGACTCCCCTCTGCAGGACATGGGTGCATCTGACGCCAAGGAGTGGTAGACGGAGCTGCTGTCCTCCCCCTCCTCACCCTCCTCACCCCTGCCTGCTGCAGACTGGACTCACTTTTGAATGAGTTTTTTCCTCCTTTCTGGGCCTTAGGCCGACCTGCTTAGAGGTCCTTTTTCTGCTTCCGGCAACAGCGAAGAGACGAAGAGTCTTCCTCCCTCAGCCCTCTCCCTCTCTTTCTCTCTCTCCCTCACTTTTTTTTTTTTTTTGGAGCTGAACTTTTAAAGGAAAATGGGGCATTGAGAGTGTTGGCAGATCTCCCCACGCTATAATGGTACGTGCTGTGTAACTCAATTCTGTTGGCTCTATAGGATGAAGTGTGTGTGTGTGTGTGTGGG
>SSNS01000022.1:3930282-3948663 GCA_006937985.1 Aphyosemion australe
CTGTGATTTGTTTTTTTTCTGTTGGTTTTCCATTTCTTTGTGAGAGATCAGAACTTTCTCAGAGTGAGGCAACATGACAGCACACCTGCCTGTGTGTGTGTGTGTGTGTGTGTGTGTGTGTGTGTGTGTGTGTGTGTGTGTGTTTGTTTGTGTGTGTTTCTAAAACGCCATCACCCTTCCAATATTTTTACACAAATATTCATATATGGACTAAATGCATCATTTTGTAGTAATCTCTTAAATCATCTTATTTTGTTTTATTTGCAGTAATTATTTTTATTTTAAGCAGCACTATCTGCGCCCCTAAATATTCCCAAAAAATATTTTTTAAGCACGATTAAATGGCGCTAATCTGCTGCTCTCAGAGCCTGCTGGTGCGTGTAGGGCTCCTGCAGCAGCTTCCTCTGATCAAACACACCAGATTATTAATAATGGGATTATTTCTGCATGCTGTCATCTTCATGCACTCGGACAGGTTTTTATTTTTCCTGATGGTTACACTTGATCGACTCTAAGTAGGAGTGTGGAGCTGAGGTGTTACACAGATTGTCTTTGTGCCACCAAGAAGCAGCGCGAGGACTGCTTATTCAGCCTGATCTGGAGCACTTCCATGCTTAAAAATGATCTGAAAATCGGATGAAAAAATAGAGCGAATTATCTCTTTAAATCCCGCTTTTTTCGGTAGATAAATGCATAAATATCTCCTTAAAGCTGCAGCATTATGGCTGCATCGCTCTGTTGCTCTGCGATCGTGCAGCTGGTGGTTGTGGGAGAGGATTCTGCAGCTTTTTCATGCTCTGAGTCAAAGCTGCTGGATTAACACCACACAGCAGGTTTTGAACCTTGTATCTTTGAATATGTTATTAAAATGTTAAATGTTTTTAAAATGAGGACTTTTTGATTTTTTTAAGTATAAAAAGGTTAAGGGTATTTTTTCTTGTGCAAAAATTGGCTGAGCAAAGCAGCAACAGATTTTTTTACAGGAAGTTTGAGCTCCACAATTTAGACAATTTAGCTTTAAACAAATGATCTGCATGTGCACATTTTACATTATTTTACGGTGCAGGAGTCAGGGTTCTAACCATTTTTTTTCTGTATTTAATTTCTGCATCCTAAAAACAAAAATATGTTTCATAAAAACAGGTCCTAAAGCAGTTCTATTTAAAATTATGCATTTTATTAAGCATGATAGTATAAATTACAGGTTTATTTCTGCAAAATAGATTTTGGTTTTAAGTTTTACTGTGACATTTTACAATAACTTTACTAATTACTGATTAATTATTGCTGCATGGTTCTTCTAATAATAAAATCTGCTTCTATAATTTAGAAAAACAAGTTTTTTTTTCATAAAATGTTACAAAAGTTAGGAATAAAAACCAAACACCTAATATAAGTAAGAGTTATTTGCTTTTGCTGTTATGAGTCATGCTGAAGAGCTCGTCATCTGCACACTTTTCACGTTTTAAAAATCAGAGTTGCACAACTTTTATGGGGGTCATTTGCAGTAACACAAAGTTGGCTCCAGTTGTTTTGAAACTCAGCCATGAACTTGCACAACAACACAAACAAGGCCTCAAAATGTCAACCCGCACGTGTCTTCTGATGTCAGCTGTCCGGTGGCTCTTCTGATGCAGGAGGACAATAGTTCCACCACTGGCACTGATGTGGTGATCCTCCTTTCGTTTTGATTGTGGGCCTATAATTTCACAGCTGGTCGTGTTGCGGTTGCTCCAGAGAGAAGCTGCCAACCACTCTACCTGTCAGTCAGCGAGAAGCAAAAGGACTGAGCGGTGCCAAGAGAGAAGTCGTGTGTGAGTCTTACTAACGTCTCCAGAGGATCGTGTCACAGGAGTTGGTGGAAGGTGAAACATCTGAAAAGGGCTCAACGGGAAGTCTTTTATAGCTGTGTGTGTGTGTGTGTGTGTGTGTGTGTGTGTGTGTGTGTGTGTGTGTGTGTGTGTGTGTGTGTGTGTGTGTGTGTGTGTGGTTTGGTCGATGATTTAGAAGAAGGTTTAATGAAGGACCAGAGGTGTCTCTGGCGTTGGCGTGGACGACGCTCAGGCGCTGAAACGCTGATCAGACTCACAGTTGGTGAGAGTTTTTATCGGCATGCAGGCCTCGGTTCTTAGCCGATCCTGTCTTACGAGACTGACGGGCAAGTGCCAGGGTAATAAATATATTTAGGCGTGTCAGAATGCTCGTGTACCTCTGCAGCATTTTTAGTGAGGAGCTTCATGATACTGGGAGAGCTTAGCTATTGTTAGAGGTTGTGGTGAAACCAGTTCCACCTCAACTCCTTTGATCGGAGCCAAATGCGCCTGCAGTGTGGGCCTCGCCGATCACCGTGTGTCTCGTGTGCAATCCAGAGTCCTGCTGTTGTGTAAAACATGGCTGGACCCGTCAGCCAAACCCCTCTGGTCCACCTCAACCTCCACCACCACCACCAAGTAGACGCTGAGCCCCAGTAGCCTCCATCTATGTGTGTATTTTTCAACCAGGCTCCTAAATTTCTCATTTTCTGTCTCCTAGTTGTTTTTATCACCCCCCAGGGGATGGCTGCGTAAAAAAGAATCATAGTTTTCCAACATTTCTCCCCAAGGTAGCTTTGGCAAGGGCTCACACGGCGGCCGTTTCTGCCTTTCATACACTCCTCAGACAGCGTGGAACAGATCGCCGGTGCGGCCGGGCGTCTTTGAAGTGTCTGCCATCTCATGCAGGTTGGCTGGACGGTCTCTCTCGCTCTTCCCTTCCCCCATTCCCTCCCCCTTTCTAATTTTCATCCTGCAAACTAGTTATTTTCAGTCACCAAACCCTGATTGTAACATTTAGGGCAGAATCAGGGTGAAACTTGCTCTTAAATGATGGATTTCTTGCACAGGAAAACCCTCTCTTGAAACAACAGGAGGAGTACACCCGGGTGTGTGAGCATGCACTGTTGAGTGTGTGTGTGTGTGTGTGGAGTCTGAGTTGGTGTGTGAAGCTGCTAATGTGAGATGCAGAGACACAGGAAGACAGAGAGGCGGATCATTGATACGTTGCCACTCACGTGCTTTAAAACGGAGCCATCTGAGAACAAATTCCACCATCAGGCTCTTTCATACACAAAGCTCCGAGGAGGTGTGTGTGTGTGTGTGTGTGAGTGCATGTGTGTGTGTGAGCAGGTTTTGGAGATCTCACCTCCAAAGAATTTGGCCATATGGTCGTCAACACCAAGAGAGAGAGACGGAGATGGATAGAGAGTGGGCCAAGAAGGACTTAGAGAGACAGTATGGGGGAGAAAGTGAAAGAGAAGTGTCTTCTTTTGTCAGAGGAAGCTGCAGCTCTGAACACATCCCTACCTTAGATCAGATGGCTCAGATGGAGGGAAAAAAACCTCCAAAGCATCCTCTACTCCACATATTTGTGAAGCAGGAAAATCTGTCTCAATTAACACATTTGCATTGGGCGATGATGGACTCCAAATAGGTCACTGACTCAATCTCCCGCCTCCGAATCTTCCCTCTAAAATGTTAATTAAGGAGGGCTTTGAGATTTTTTCGCTCTGGGCTGGCCATATGGGCCGGGCATATGCTCTATATATATAGTACAATATATAATTCATACACTGCTGCAGGAGAGAGTGTTTGGGGGCCTGGAGTTTTTTTGAGGGGTTTACAACAAAGGGAGTCAGTATGTTCTGGCCTCCCCAGTGGCAGGTACAGAGCTTAGTCTATTCATTAGCTTCGTGTTATTCACTGTTGCACAATGGGATTGAGGTTCATCAGCACCTGTTTCTTTGGCTGACGACATAAAGAGGCTTTTTCCATCCCTCTTTGTCAGTTAGTTAATATGAAATGAGAGCAAATCATCTATTGTTGGAGTCGACCTGCTCCCTCTTTCTGCATCCGCTCAGGTGAAAGGGCGGCTGAAGCTGGGACTTTTTTATCCACCAACATTGCGAAGATTTTCTCAGATTTTCATTATGTTTCCTCACACACTCACCGTTGTCCCGCTGCCATCCACCCAGACGCCCATTCAGCAGCGCCACCAGCCAATCAAAACAGCTCGCAGCTTTTTTTTGGGCTGGGCCAAACCAATCAGGAAGGGCCTGCTCGCGCACCTGACCCTGTTTCTGGCCGGAGAGAGCCAATCGCGGAGGCTCCAGCACACCTGATGCATTGTGGTCTGTTTGCTGGTTATCGGCAGCTCCAGTATGGTCTGGACCCCCGTGCAGGTTCTGTGGATCCAGGCCATTATTCTGACCGCCAGCCAATCAGATACGGTGTTTCATTAACACACACATGTGGCCTGGCAGAGTTTGGCTACTTGCTTTTTTGTCTTGTACACGCTCTCTGTTAGCATGCATGCTGAAAAACTCCACCACCCCATTCCCATAATGCTTTGCTGTCTTATCAGCAGGCCTCTCTCCCGCTGCTCCTGGCTTCATCATCCTGAGACTCAACAATAGGCGCAGTGTTGCCCCTCTCAAGGAGCCTCTGCAGTAAAAGGAGGCTAAAAATACAAGAGGACCATGTTTATGAACTAATAAAGATGATTAGAAATCGCACAATTGCAGAAAAATGGGAGGTTTGCGAGTGCAGATTATCTGTAATAAAAAGAACGGGGGAGAGGAGGGGAGAGAGGGAGAGTGAGCCGTACAGACCTCTCATTGCGAAGGATATGAATAGCCTTTGTTTTCACCACAACTCAGGGCTGTGTGGTCTGCCAGCGTCTGGCTCTTATTATGGGGTTTGTGTCTGTGTGTCTGCGTAAGTGGCATGCACGTGTGCGCTGGTGGGCGCTGGTGTGTGTTGCTGTGCGTTTGCATGGAAGTCAAGGAGCACAGGATTGCATGGAGGAAAAAAAATGTATATGCACGATTATAATTTCAAGATGGTGAGACTATATTTGAGTGCATCTCTGCAGACCAGCAGAATCCACTCTGCTGCTGTTCACTAAGGCACCGTGGCATGGGGTCTTGGGCTGGCACAAACGCGTGTGCACACTTTTTTATCCGTTAAAGTTGTGAAATGAAATAGGATTTCACAGAACGCCGCAGCGGCTGTGGGATTTGGACTCCCTTTGGCTAAGTAGAGTGGGATAGGTTGATCCAATCAACAGCAGAACTGCAAGGAGAGCCTATTTCACAGCTCCGGACGCTGCCAGAACCCTGCCCGCCCGCCTGCCTGCTTGCTTTAGAATACAAGCGAAGCTCCCTGAATGCACACCTACACACATATGCACTGGTGCTCGGATGAAGGACTTGTGTTGCTGTAGAGACAGAAAACCGTTACATCTAGAGATGCTCCCTAAAGATCAGCTGTTGATCGGAATCAGCCAGAATTCCGTCTAATCTGTTTAATCGGCCCTCATGACTGGTCTAGTTACACCTTAGTTACCCAAATAAACCAAATTTATGGTAGAAAACAGAAACATTCAGGTTAGATTCTTGATTTATATCATTACATTTTCTGAAATGTTTTTTGTTCAGTATTTTCTGTGTTTAAAAAGCTTTTCAAAGCTGTTTTTTTGCATCTAAGATCCAAGTTTATAACATGTAAACATGAGTCAGTCAAATTTCTTTCATTTTTGCTTGTTTGCATTTTTTAGAACTACTTATTGTGTTTATTATTATTATTATTATTATTATTATTATTATTATTATTGTTGTTGTTGTTGTTGTGCATCCATTATGATCTGAGCACCAGTCATTTGTTTGTATAAACTTGATTCCGTTCTGTGGCATCAGCGTCTAGAAGGTTCTGCTTTTTAGCACAAAAAAGTTTTCAAAACTCTAAAGTCTAAAAATTGTTTTGATGAAGTTCCTGTTTGTTTTTGCTCCTCAGGCCACTGACACTTACCTGGTGAACGACGATCCTACGAGAGGCCCCGGGATGCCTGAATGCTTCCTCGTGTCTGATACATACAGGGTACACACACACCCATAAACACACACACACACATTTCAGCATGTTTATAAAGATGAAGATCTTTTAGCAGAAGGACGAATCGAAATCAGATTTGGTGTTTGAGTGCTTTTTTGACTCGTCTCTCTTCACTTCCTGTCACATCTCCCACATTTCATCAAAAACGGTGCTCATGTGTAGCTCCTCCTTCTGTCTTCCATATTTTATTTTTGTGGGTAGTCTACATGGAGGTCAAAACTGAAAAAAAAAGCTGTTTGGGTTATTTTGGAGCGTATTCTCTCCACGTCGTTTGAGAAGAAGAACATTAAAATATTTCACTTTCTCTCTCCTGCCGTCGAGGCCACCTGGAAAGCAGCTCCCATGCCCCGTGTCCTTCCATCTGACATGTGGCGTTCTCCGCTTAAATTAAGGTGTGATGACATCAGACTAGCAAAATAAATCTATAGGTTTTCTCCCGTGCTGAATGCAAACACAGTAATCCAAACCAGGCTGAGCAGAACGCATGACCAGCTATTAAACTCAGTAAACACATAAAAAGGCAGCAGGCGTAGCACATCGCTCTGCACACACGCTCAGATTGAAAACAGATCCGTGGAGTCTCTGGGATCTGCTCGCAGGCCACGGTGGCCGGTTAGCTGTTCCTGCATGAATTTGACCGGCGTGGCTCCTTCCCAGAGCACATATATAAACAGCTTACTCAAACAATATTTACTCTGCAGGGAGAAGTAAATGGCACATGGGTCTACGCACGTTTTCCACTCACATATTTCCTGCCTTTTGAAAGGCAACCTCAACCACCTGTCTCACACATTTAGCATGCTAATGGCAGTATCAGTATGCTACATCACTTTCAATATTTAATGGCCTGGCCACAGGCAATAGTAAATAGCAAGTATCTGGGCAGTGCCGCATGTCAATGGGAGACCACAACATGCTAACTTTAGACGCGCCATATGGTTTTCTCATGCGCTCTTTAGAGGCAAACGCCGTCTCAGAAACCACACACACACACACACACACACACACACACTCGAGGGCCTTTCATAGGTGAGTTTCTGACAGGACGTGCTGTTTGATCATAGAGCGTGTGAGGGGAAAGCATCAAGGCTTTTCCAACTCCTGCAGTAGTTGGTTTGTCACAGCCAAAAGCGCCTGCGTGGAATTCTGAGATGCCACAGCGAAGAGCCAGCAGAAAGAGGCGCTTTGCGCCATAAAGGCAGCTAAAAGAGAGAGATTATAGAACAGAAACAGAGAAAAAACATCAGCGAAAGAAAAGGGGTAAAGGCGGCGGACAGAAAGAGAAGGAGGGAAAACGAGGGAGCACACAAAGGCTTTGGGTTTGGGCCTGTGCCGTGGCTGGGTGTGGTTTGGAAAGAGGAGAGACTCTGGCAGGGGAACACTACACCTCAAAATGCTTCACTTTCTTTTCACTTTTATTTAGCAAATGTATTCCTTTTTTTCCCTAAATCTCCTCCTTTTCTTGCGGCCTGTGCCAGCGTAGATCTGACCAGCAGATACTCGAGTCAAACATGTGTAGTGTGCATTATGTGGTCCTGCGGCGTTTAGCATCACGCAGAGGCTGGGGTCTCATAAAGCTGCACAGCTTCGTAGTCCCTCTAAAAATTTTTATTTTTTTTTAACTTGGCGTTGGAGCAGCGAGGTGACTTCAGCCCCCCAAAACCGCACCCTTTTACACAAGCTAAACACACTCACGGACGTATGCAGAAATGCATTCACACTTAGACACACTTCCACGGCTCTCACACACATGCTCTCACTTACACACACACACACACACACACACACACACACACACACACACACACACATACATGAGGCAGGGGCTTATGTATAATTGCAGGCACCCTGCCTGCATATATGAGTTTGATTAGAGCGAGGAGCAGGGAGCGGGCGAGGATAAAGCCAAGCCTGATTAGAAACAGAACGCTCCGCTTCCATACAATACGAGCCACAATGAGGCTGGTTTGCTTCGTCCAACTTCAGGTTGTCACGCTTAAACACAACTAGTTACACCCGGAGGAGAGGTGGAAGCTTCAGTAGTTTACAGCTCGTTCTACAAAAATCATTTTTAAACGATCTGGATTTGTAACTTTGGGGGGAAAGTTTTCTTTGTGCTAAAATTAAAAAATAAATCTTCAGGGCATCTTCTTCAAAGACGGATCCACTTGTCACAACACCTCGTAAAATGGTAGTAAATGACAAAAACACGTGCTGCAGATTTAGGAGGATGTCTCCCAGCAGCACCAGGAGGCTGCTGGATTCACCCGAGTCATGCTCAGAAATATAAAGCCTCCAAACCAGATTATGGGCTGACAGGAGACCACAGAATGTGAGAAGTGAATTTAAAACATTTTTTTCTGTCTATTTTGGTCACTTCTGGGTTTTCTTCTGCATTCTTCATAACAGCAAAGGATATGAAAGCTGGGGAGGAAAACTGTGTTTTAAAGAAAACGGATGGCATTTGTTTTGTCTTTAAGATTTTTAACGGAGGTCACAGAAGAGCTTTTAAAAGCTTTTGGGTGTTGATAGTATACTTGCTCATAAGCCACCACACTGGACTCCAGGAGCAATGGTAAAATACTCTCTAAAATAAATGACCTGCCTACATAATTTATATAATTTATAATATATATATATAATTTTCTGTTGTAATAATCAGCATCTTACCTGTTGAGGATAGCTCTTTGCTATTGGATTGATGAGCTAACGGCTAGCTTGATGGAGCCAAATAGGTTTAGTTGTGTGTAAAGGTTTATAAATTAGAATTTGCATGAGACATGTTGGAGATGATGTTTCAGGATTAATATCTGAGCTGCGAGTTTATAAGAAAAAAACATGAACAGGCATGAAAAGTCGAAATCCCTTCAGATTTTTATGCTACTTTTAAAATGGTAAATGGATTGTATTTGTATAGCGTCTATAGGTTTCTACAACCCCCCAAGGCGCTTTACAACACAGTCAGTAAATTACCCATTCACAAGGTAGTCCTACTTTTAGAGAGATTGATACTGACTAAAATATGCTAGTTTTTTTATTATTAAATATTTGGTAACATGTTGAATTATTTAAATGTTTAAACGATTCTCATCACTGTAGCCCATCAAAACTACAATAATAAACATTTTATTCTGACCCAGATTCTGCTGATGAGATTATTATTATTATTTTTTTTTTTGTAGAAATTCTCATAACCAATGAGTCAACCCACTGGCTCTGTCCAAACCTGACCTAAAATCATTCTGTTGGGTTGTTGAGTGGACATTTAAGGCTCCTTACGATGTTGAAAAAAGTTCAAATGTTAGTTTTTATGCCTAAAGAGGAATAATAAAACCTCAGATAGATAGATAGATAGATAGATAGATAGATAGATAGATAGATAGATAGATAGATAGATAGATAGATAGATAGATAGATAGATAGATAGATAGATAGATAGATAGATAGATAGATAGATAGATAGATAGATAGATAGATAGATAGATGTGTTTGAGTGGAGAAGCGGGATAGAGAGGGGGAGAGTTAGAGCGCAGCACGCAGGGAGGAGGGAGGGAGCAGGAAAAAAAAACTTTCCTCTAAAGTTAGAGCGGAGCTTTCACTGTGAGCGAGGCGGGGTTACAGCCTGGACTGAGCCACAGCGGCTTTGCAATGCGGCACCGCAGCGAACCTCCATCCAACTGTGTGCTCCACTTCTCCAGCTGCCTCCTCTAGACTCCACCATGTACTCCCCTTACTGCTTGACACAGGTACGGGTCCTCACCGGGAAACCACCGCCTAACGCCGCGTTTAGGGGCTGTTTTCCGGTGTCGCTTGCGCGCCTCCGGTTTGTTTCTACTGTATGCGGTTACAGTGTGTGTGCGTGTGTGCGAGTGTGAGTGCTGCTGCCTGTCATTCTTATTAACAAGCTTTATTACTGTCACTTATGTCTTTGTTTCCTTAATAATGTTTAACCTGTCTTCGCCTCCCCCTCTTTTTTTCTTTTTTATGGCACTCTTCCAACAACTTTTCTTGTGCGTCTCATTGCGCATGGTTTGGAGAGAAAATGGCGCTTCTCCCAAATCTATTTGATATTAAACGGAGGTTGGAGACGGAGGCTCGGTGTTCGGAGCGCTGACGCATGAAGGAAACCGTCACCTCTGCTGTTAAAACTCACATCTGAAGCCTCCTTCTCACGGTGGCTCTGACTTTCTGACTTTTGTCTTTTCGGGGGGGTCCTCGGCTGGTCGGAGGGGCCTTTTCGGGTCACCCCACCCCCTACCCCCGGCTTTTATATCTATTTTTGCAAAATTTAAAAAGAACGTTTTGACAAACTTAAAATATAGGCTATGCACGTGTGTGTGTGTGTGTGTGTGTGTGTGTGTGTGTGTGTGTGTGTGTGTGTGTGTGTGTGTGTGTGTGTGTGTGTGTGTGTGTGTGTGTGTGTGTGTGTGTGTGTGTGTGTGTGTGTGTGTGGCTTGATGGCAGTTTGATCTACGGTTATCACTTCAAGAAGCCCCCTGATGTTATTGGCGCATCTTGTTTATATTTAAAATAAAAGGTATTTAACGGGTTAAAATGGTCATTTAGTCTCGTGCTTAAATCCAAGGACCGGTGCTTTAATCAGACAGATGAACGTTTCTGTTTTACTTTTCTACAATCTAGAAAATGTTTATTATACAAGAAATAAAATTTAAAACGTTCACCTTTTAGCTCCAAATTGAAGTTTAAAACTAGACTTGACCATGAAGTCTAATTTTCTTTTAGCTTTTCTATCCCAAATAAAATAAACCTTTAAAATTCCTGTAATTTTCTATAAATTTGTAGTATTTCAGTAAAATTATCTACAGTGAGTATAAATGAAAATGTGAACTTTGGGACAAATCACGTGACCTTTTATTTTGACATTTTGCTCATTTTGCTCATTTTATTTTTACCTAATTAACTGAATTTATTCTATTATCTCTTCCATTTTTGAATAATTTCTGTTAAACCAAATCCTAATGGAACAAGCTCAAAGGTCAACCTGGAGGTGACCTTTTGTTGTTTCCTTCAGACTCGTCTCTTATTTAAATCGAAATGTAAAACAGGTGTTTTGGGGTGTTTCAGGTATATGTGACGTGTATTTTAGTCACTGCAGAGTTAACAGAGCAGAGCTGCAGCCTCGGCCTCGCCTCCGTTTACCTCCAGCCGCTCGGCTCTTCGCTCTGTTCTGCTAAACATCTCTGTGTTTCTTTACTTCACCAAATAACATCTTAAACCATGCTGTGAGACTTCTAGCAGCACAAATGATGTTTATGTTCATCATTTGATTTAGTTTATTAGGACTCAGTCAGGAGGAGGTGCTCTGTGTTTGAATATGTTTTCTTATGACTTGACTTTGCATTTTTAATTTAAATTGTTAGTAATTTACATGTTGATGACGTCACGTTTTCTCGCTCCACGCGCTGCTACAGTATTGATTTATTACTAAATGCATTGGGAGAGCAGCACGCAGCCTTTCCTCTCCTTAAACACAACAGCCTGCTTTTCACACGCAGGCTTCCTTCGCGGTGTTCTCCCAGGGCCCAGATCCTCAGAAACACACATTCAAATGATGTCTTATGATTTTATTATCTCGGTGAAATCAGACACAGAGGCAGGATCTTCATCATCACATCAGAAAATAAGAAAATCGATTATTTCCCTTTATTTTTTCCTCCTTTTCCTCATGACCTCCGTGGCCTCTGCAGCGCTTTCTGATGCGCTCCGTAAAACAACTCCAAACAGCCCTGCTGCGCATTTATTAGCACAGATAATTTTCCAAGCCTGGTGGTATGAGGCAGAGGTCCGCATCGAGTTTCCTCTTTCTTTCCATTAATTAAAATTAATTGGCAGCAGATCCTCTCGCGCGAGCGCCGCATGGCCGCGTGCTGCCCATATGCGCGATACATATTGATCTGCCTCGGCTGCTGTTGTTGCTGTCTCCGGGTCTGTCTGCTGATGAATATCAGTTTGAGGAGCTCGTGTTTGTGTTTAGATCACATTAAGATAACACCAGTCAGAAATCAAGGAGGCGTCCTGCTCGCCTCCACCTGTGATGGGTGCTGGATGAGCGGCGGCGCGCGTAACGACTCAGCCACGCGCGCCTTCAAGCGACTCCACGACAATCACAGTTGTGTAAATAATTCACAAATCAAAGAAAACATTCAAATCTGCTGCAAACAATCGGCCATGTTTTATTAATGCTGATAAAAGCTTTGCTGGAACGGCCTGATGGGTGACGGACCCGAGCAGCCAAAAGCGCGCATGCCAAACATTACCAGGAGGGGTTTTTAATGGGCTGCGCGGCGTCGCTTCACGTCCCCGCGACGGAAGTGCATTTGCATAAAGTTTTAATGCGCGTCGAAGGTCGAGGAGTTAATTAAAACTTTTATGCGCTGCGATTTGAAATCAATTATTTCAAACTCCATTTAAATCCCGTTTATCCATCTGAGATGAGCTGCTAATGCAGACTGCGCCGTCACGCGCCAACTAACTTGTAAAGGTTTTTTTTTGACGCAAACTAAACAATGTGCATGAGTTTTTGTTCGCAGCTTTAAAAAAAAGAAAAGAAAGAAGCGTTTCATGTCTGATTATATTCTCTTCTTAAGTGATTTAGATTCGGAGATCAAACGAGTCATTGAAATTCACTCTGTGCATTTTGGCAGTGAACTTGAAAGAATGAGTGGAAATTCAACTAAATGCCACGTTGCCATAGCAACAGAAAACATATTTTGAAGTCTCCAGGAATGCAGATAAAAGGGTTTTAATCTAAAGCCAGTTGAACGTGTAAATCTGTGCGGCACAACCGCGTCTCTGAAACTTCACTGAGTGCGAGCACCAGAACTTTTTGAGGGTCACCATACAGTAGCTGCTGTGTTTCCCCGACTCATCTGGGGTTAATGGTTCTCCTGTGTCAGCCTTCGGTTCTGGTTTCACTGGGATTGGACGGCCAAAGCCCCGGTGCTATTGTAAGCTGAGGTGGGCCTGCGTGATCTGGTAACATACCAGGCCCTACCAGCGTCACTTTGCACCAACACACACACACGCACACGCACACACACACACACACACACACACACACACACACACACACACACACACACACACACACACACACACACACACACACACACACACACACACACACACAGACGTCTAATCAAACTGTTAGTGGGCACGGCGCAGGCAGAGGAGAAAAGCTTGTCCATGGTGGACAGTGAGCGCGGTGAAGTTGGCCTGCTGTCTATACGGCCGACGGCAGGCGGTGAGTTGCTCACAGAACCCAGGGGTACACTGTGTTCTTTTTACTTATTCATCCTTTCTGCTGGAGGAGGACCAGGGCCACCTTACACGGTTGGCCAAGAGCTGGTAGGCAGAGATGGAGGGAAGAGTGCAGGGAAGTGGGAAGCGCACATGTCAATATTAGCTGTCTAAATAAATTCTGATTGCAAGGAGGGAAAAAATAAACTTGATTATTGACTCTGACGTCTTTTAGAAGCTCGTATTAGTAGAAATCAGTGTGTGCGTTCAAACTTGACATATTATTTCCGTTTGAAGCACTGAGTCGGGCCTGCAAGGTAAACCTTAAAGCAGGATGTGGACAGCCGGAGTGTGTGAATGTGTCTGGTCGTTGGGTTGAATCCGACTCTGTGGTTCTGTTTATCCCTTATCTGTGCAGTCTCCCTGACCGCCCAGAGAAAATGGATTCACCATGCTCAGCTGAGGCCGCTGGCACACCAAGGGTAGTAGGTGGCTGTCCGCTGGATGGACGGGTGTGTGTTTGTGTGGCTGGTTTGGGTGTTTGTGCGAATGTGTGTCACCCCCCCCCACCACCACCACCAGCAGCACCACTAACACCACCATCCTTTGCCTTCTAGTGTGGATTAGGTTTAGGCTGATCTGTGGCCAGTGGATGCTGGCAGCCCCGTAGCGGTCTCGTGGCAGTCTGAGATATAGTCGGCCACACAGCCAGATTGAGGACTTGTACATGTATCAGACAGACAGACAGACAGACAGACAGACAGACAGACAGACAGACAGACAGACTAATTCATCTCTACAGCAGATTAAGTATGAATTAATTTGTTGATGTTCTCTAAAATGTTTGCTAATCAAAGGGGCAGCAACCAAAAAGCCTTTCGTTGAGACCATCTAACTGTAGAAATGTGAGGAGCCAGTAAAGGGATGGGAAGACCTAAGAGCTCCTAACACCCCCCCCCCCCCCCCCCCAATTAGCTTCCTTCAAAAGCAGACGTAACGGTCGGTGAGAGATCCGTATTGTTTCAGGAGGAGCTTCACTTGTTGTTGTTGTTTGCCTCTCCACCCCACCCCCCCACCCCCGTCTCTTTGACTCATTGGTGTGTTTTTGATTTTCTCAGAGGCTCCCCCTCTTCTCAATTTGGGGTGGGGGTAACCCGTCTGAATGGGACAATGCAACCTAGCGTGAAATTAAAGCTCTTAGTTAGTTTGCGGTCGTTCAAAAGAGGATTTTGCACATGCATGCATTCATCACCCCCCCATACACTATAGATATAGCTAATTAGAGGAAGTACACCCTAAGTCGAGCTACAAGAGTCCTAATTAAAAGAGTGAGGTAACCTGAATGTGTGAAATCTAGGCCATATTTGCTCATTGATGGCACTTCTGTTGCCTTGGAAAGTACATAGGTGGAAAAAAATGACACCAGGAAGGGGTTTATAAAAAGTCTCGTCTGGTTCTACAACAGGTGAGTGTCTGATTCCCAGCAGATCTGGTTCTACCAGGTTCTTCTCTCTGGAATCAGTCTAAACTAAAACACGTGTCATGCACACTTTGCTGTTCCAGAGGGCCCCTGTAAGGTTAAGTGTGATTGCTTTGTGTTTCTTCTTTGGTCTCAGAAAATATAATTGTTGAATAAGTTTGAAGTTTGCGTTATGTGAGAGTTATTGTGCTGGCACCAAGGCACGAATGCTAGACCCAACAAGTAGAAACTGGTTTTCTGAGTCAAACCACACTGCAGGTTCTGCACATTCACCGTCAACATCAAATACACTCAAGTTCAAGTTTAAATCCTGCTCCACTTTATACACAACATTAAACAAGAGCGAGTTCCTTCTAAAATAAACTATTTACCAGCGTTGAAACCTGATATATTCCATTGCACAACCCACAAATGAATGTTATTTTCATACGTAATGGAGACGATCTCCTAAAACCCACTTTATTCATGGTGCCAAACCTCCAGATCTCAGCTAAGCTTCATGTAGTTTTGTTGCTTTGAAAGCAACTCAACAGAGGATGCTACGTGACATCATTGTCTTTATTTAGATGCCTTTAATGATCACAAACACACTTTTGGTTGGGTTTAAGTTCAGATCCATGCTTTTCCACCCTAACATACAACTAGTACTTCTCCCTGCTGAATGAATGAACCTTCAACCTTTTCTTAGAGGTGTTGAAGTTGGACTGGTCACCATGGGAACCAAATAATTAGGGGAGAAGTGTGTTGCTTTCTGTCACGTGGACTTATTAAATATAATGTTCATAGGTGGTATGTCTATAGTCTTATTAAGCGCAACAATAAAAAAAAATTTCAGTTTGTTTTTTATCCAAATTAATTGTTTTAAATAAAAAATAAAGTTATGGGATGTTAAAACACCAAAAAAAATATAGAATTGTAGCAACTCTTGGTAACCATTTTTGCCCAATCTTCATGATGACTGGCGTAACCATTAATCAGCCAGTCTAAAACCCAGTCTGTGAATGCATCAGTGCTAGGCAGCAACACAAAAATCCAACATTTTTCCTGGTTCATGAACACACCGTTGCTAAGCATTAAAGTAGCTCTCCGGAGTATTTCTTTTATCTGATGGCACCATCTAGTGGCTGACAAGCATATCGCACCAATAGTCGGTCGACTCGGTAATTTAAGATAGCAACAGCACGTTTCTTGTTTATGAATGTGCTTCTGTAGCCGACAAACAGCTAAAACACGTTGTTTTACAATTATTATTCTCATGTCATGTTGTGTTTTCATATATTTAAATTTTAAAGACTTACTTGTCCGTCAAAAGTTCATCAATGCTGCATCAGCCGAGGTACTTCCTTAAATTTGAAGCACGTTAGCGGTAGTCTAACGCTATTGGTTAATTCTGGTCGGCGCTCAGTTTCCCATTGCACGGATTTTACGGGGCAGGGGAAAAAAAGACGTATTGCTTACATTATATCACACTACATGATAAGACAATCACTTTTACGGACTTCTGAAAAATCATACATAATTCCTGAAAGGAGAAAACTCCGGATTGCTGCTTTAATTCATAAAGTAAATAATAACCATTATGTTACATAAAAATAATAAAAATCCAAGCTTTGAAAACGACATGATGGTGTTGAGAAAAAAATCACACAACTTTTCCTAAACGTTTTCAAGTCATTTTATTAAGTCAAAGGAAATAAGCTAATTGTCTTCCTTCTAAATGTTGTAATAATTCTCTCCATTGATTTGCAGTTAAAAGAACTTTGTGGTCTTTTTGAAGGAAACGCTACATTTACATTTCCTTTGATGTGGTTTCATGAGTCGTATTTGACATTTAGTTCAGAGGACTTTCTACCTTCTACCCGCTGTAGGGGCCAGGCGTAAGAACAGACTCTCCTTTAAGCTGTATGCATGTGAGAAGTTGTTGCTATTGACTGATTGGTCCATTTGGCATGCTACCTTGATGTGTCTGCAAAAACATAAAAAACAAAATTTTTAAAAGGCCTCTTAAGTTTCCTTCCAAAGCTAATGCATGAAAACAAGTGTTGTGCTCATAGATTGCCTGAGTTATTGAAATTCTCTTTGAACTGTTTGACCACTGGTGGTTTCAGCTTTTACCATGTTGAGTTCCAGCTATTTTCATTTGTTTATACGTGCAGAACAAAAGCTCTTCACTCAAAAACAAACAAACATCTTGAGGGGTCTAGCACAACACAGACACGCCAGCATGTAGCTATGATGGTATGTGTCCCAGGGGCATTGCTGCATGTGTTGGGTTGCAAGCGTTTTAAAATTTAATCCCATGTGAGTGTATTCAGTAGGCGATGTCACAACAGGTGATGTACCGAGGCCTTTATTCCTAGAAAAAGGAAAACAACACAACCAAGGCAACAGTTTGTCTAAAATTGGGATCAGGAAAATAAAAACAGCATTTATCTAAAAGTTTTAGCTCAGCAGTTCTATTTTAGTTATAAATAAAGTTATTTTTCTTGTCTTTTGAAGTAGGTTAGTGTAGAAGTAGATATTGCATCACCCACCAAACTTTATAACCATTCAGCTAGCAGATAGCAGTTAGCATGTTGGTTGTACTCACAGCTCTGGCCTTTCCATCGAGTGATTTTAACGTTGGAATGGTGCCGGTTTGAAGAAGTAATCCCTCTGAAAACCCTCTCCTGTCCTAGTGATGGTTTAGCAGCTTTAGCTTTAGCAGATAACATTTCTGCAGATTAAAATCTTCAGGAAGGATGGACAGGGATCCTGTTCCTCTTGCAGACAAAAATCCATTTTGGAGTTCTAGGCATTATTTCAAGTGCAGATTAGAGAAGAAAGAAATAATGTCCTCAACTGTGGAAATTAAACTAACCCTAACCCTAGCTACAGCGAGAGAGTGGGTGTTAGTGTTTACAGTCCAAGGTAGGAGCGATCCAGATTTGAAACTACCTGCCTGGGAAGGAGTGGGCCCTTGTGACGTAGCAACAACCCATCCAGCCGCCAGCAATAGCTTAGCAAAAATTTGCAGAGCTAAATGGACGCAGCAGCAGAGACAGGAAAATGCATGCATGAAGCCAAAACCCACTTTGGGATGTTTTCCATGAAGAAATAACAAAATAACATGGTCATAAGATCCAAAACGTGGATTTTGCATCATGTAGGACCTTTAAGAGGACAGCAATCCACTTTGTTCTGGGCCCAGCTTGGGCTAACTGCTAGCTCAACCAAAGCTCTATTTCTGCACGCTGCAGGGCTATTTAAAAAAAACACAGTCACTGTTCATAAACCTTTTCCATAGAAAACACTTCCAATTATATCAAACTTCACATGTTTGTATTTTAGGGTAAATGTCAACAAATCCTTTATTTATTAATCCTTAAAATCCTCGTGTGTACCTTTAAATTAGAATGGATGGAGGAAACTACGGATGACACCGTGTGTGTGTGTGTGTGTGTGTGTGTGTTGAAGCTGTGGCAAAGAAGTGTGTACCACCCCCCCACCCCACCCCCCAATGAATGACAGCTGACAACTCCACCAGATTTCCAAAGCTGGAAACAAACACATTCCCAAAAATCCTTCAAGGTGTTTTATTTCCACTGTTAGAAAGTTACACAGGAGTCCCACCACTGACCGGCCAGTGGATCCAGTTAGAGAGCCAGACTTAGTGGAACAAAGTGTGCTTCTCTATGACCCCCCCCCCCCCCCCCCCCCCCCCCCCCCCCCCCC
>SSNS01000022.1:3948718-4036534 GCA_006937985.1 Aphyosemion australe
CCCACCCCCTCTATTGCCGAGGGCGCTGGCTGCTCGCCAGGGGTGGAAAAATCTATAAGCCATTGCGTAATATACCATATCTTTACCTTGTCTGAACCCTGTGCAAGAACCACAGCTGTGTGAGCACACAAACAGAGCAATGAGTGTGTTCATGCATCTGTGTGTGTGTGTGTGTGTGTGTGTGTGTGTGTGTGTGTGTAACTGGGAGACATAGACACAGAGGACACACACACACACATGGATTCTTTGTGGCTGGTTTTCAGCGCGTTCCCTCATATAAACATTATCACACCAGTTTGATTGAATGCTGCTGACTAAATATTTTTCCAAGCAGACCCGGCTCGGCGTTCTGGTCACTTTCTGGGTGAAAAAGTAAAATGAGGCCACACGTGTTTTTGAGGTGGGTGATCGCATAAATGAGAACGAAATCAAAGTCGTATTTTTCTGCTGTGGAAACAAAGTCAGAGCTGGAGTTTCTCCAGCTCTGTGCAGCGCGTTAGATGGGAAATTAGACTTTAGAATAAATTAAAGTTTGGCTCTTTAATCTCAGATATCTATCTGGTGTGTTTGGTGTCGTGTTTGTGCAGGCCTCGCTCCCGGAGTTGATCTGCACCTGAAGCTTCCTCGGGAGCTCCCGGGTGTTTAGAAACTCCTGAGGGAGGGAGAGAAATGTTTTTATTGGATGCCTTTGAACGAGGTCATAGCTACTCACTTTCACTCTTTCCTGCCGAGTGCGTAACCTCCTCTGTGTCGTCTCTGTTGTCTCACACTGAGACAGTAATAATAATCATAAGGTTAGGGACACGTCATCCTGCAGGTTTGGGATGCAGCCGTCTGAATATCACATGCTAAGACTGATTTCTTTTTAATGGTGGTTATTTCTGATAAATGGCCTCTAATGACTTTTGATAATCACCATGTGCAGCGAAGCACCCTGGGATCGCCGGGAGGCTGTTGTTTGTTAATGCACCACTAAAAACTAAAACACATGCAGATGTGTGTGGCTCCAAACCACAAACCCAGCCGAGATCCCTGCTCCTTTTTAGTTCATGCTTCATTTTTACTGGCATGCCTGTGGAAAACTTTCGACTAAAGTGCAAATTTTCAGCCCCTTCATATTAAAACCATTTTCTTTTCTCTCCCAGAGCAAAAGGTCACACAGCGCTGGTGCTGTGACGGTGGTTTGAGCCTCGGGGGTGGACAGCTGCATAGGGGACGAGGTGGGACAGAGGCGGACTCTTCTGCATCATTTCTCACCTCGTGCGCTGCATATGTATTTGTGTGAACGCTGTGTAAACGTTAGCGAGACTGACTGCTGATATGTTTGTGTTTATTGACTCAAAGAGACGGGCCGTGGCTGCGCACACAGCGGCGTACAGGGTGGCAGGGGTCCAGGCTTGGGGGGAAACGTGTGTGTTTAAAGTACACACAGGCCTAATTATGCTGATTTAAGCATTCTTGCGGTCCTCCCTCTGGCTTGTGGTGTGTTAACTGGCACAGTGGCATCCAGCCGAGAAGTGAGACGAGGGAGAAAACGCAGGGGGGGGGGGCAGAATGAAAAGACAGAAAGGGGAGGTTTAATTTTGAAAAATACAGTCAGAGGAACTGTTGAAAAAAATCAAAAGGTGCCCCAGATGCTGATGAAACAGAGGAAAATCTTACACCACCTTCTGACTTCCTGGCGGGTTTTTTCCTTCCTCTCTTCGGGGTGAAGCGAGCGCCGGTTCTTAATATTTATTTTTATATTCAGATGTTATGGATTGCTCCGGGAAAAGGCCGTCCCTTTTCCCAGCAGAGGAATTTATACCGCTTTAGTGCCCTGTGAAGTCTGAAAAAATAAAAGTTTATAAACTTTTTTACAAGTCCGATCCTGACCGCGACATCGCGTATAGACCCTAGCATGTTTGTTAGCAATCTAGCGTGTTTGTGCACCTGTTTCCTGTCCTCTCAGCTGATAAAACACACAAAAACTATGTGGCTGTTTCTTCCCTAACTTCTTTAAAAATTGAGTTTGTAAAACACCGACCTTGCTTTCTGCATCACAGTTGTGCAGCCGTGATAACCTCCAACTCCCTATAACTCAGCTGGGCCAAGATTGATGATGTTGGCTGGTGTGTGTTCAAGCCGCCTTTCATGCAGGTGATAAAATCCTGCTGGAGCAGCAGGCCGAGCTGCTCCGTGTCTCTGGGTTCATTCTGTATGAGACACGATCTACCAACGTAAAAAAAATCCACACATTCACATCTGAAAGTACCTTTGATTCACTTCATTTCTCCCTTTCTTCTCGTTCTTTGTCTTTTTTCATATTCGCTTATCTGCGGCGGCTCTCCATACATCTGCTACCTCCGCCGTCGTTCTCTCGGTTTTACCTCATTTTTCTCCAACTCTCAGCTCCTCTCCTTCACTCCCTCAGGACCAGCCTCGTCTTATCTGGGATATGTTGGATTTGGTGAGCTTAAAAGCCACTTTCCAAACTCCCTGCCCGTTTCTCCTGAGAATGGCACAGAGGATCTGAAACAGTTTCACCGCTCACGAGGCATCTTCCTAAGGAATGCTCTTCATCAGGCAACTTATCGCCTCTTACTGCTAATCCCTTACCTGGCTCTCCATCTTCTGGACCCTCGTTTCACTCGCTCTGCTTCTTTTCCGTTGCATCACTTGACTGCGGCGCTTTAAATCGGATTCTTTTGGCAATGTTAGGAATGCTAATGTATCATAATCATGTTACAGTACTAAAAGTAGGAAAATGACGCCAAGAGTTATCTGGAGAATCAAACCTCTGCGTTGCTTCAGACTGAAACACTGAAATCCACAATATGATTTGTCTGAATCTAGCAGAAACAATAGCGTCGTTGTGTTCAATAATGCAATTTCTCCAGGAAAAGGAGAGCTAGCCTAAATAAAAAGGAGGCCAAATCCTATTTTGCATTTGATCCGGAGCACTCTGTGCTCTCTTGTTTAGGGATGTGTGCCGCTTTTACTTTTACAGTTTGGTCTCGGCGTGAGGGAGTGTCCAAGCACGCCCAAATATCAGAAAGATATTTAGAAAACAAAATACTGATTTAAATGTTTGAAGATTGTAACCAAATGATGAGTGTAAACCCAGAAACAGCAAACAGACCCCCGGCCGGCCGGCCGGCCGGCCCTGTGTGACGTGTGGCAGCAGACTGGAGCGAGGGATTTGCTGATTTTATTCTTAGGGTGTGTGTGTGTGTGCGTGTGTGTGTGTGTGTGTGTGCGTGTCTTTCAGTCCTGACAGCCAAGAAGCCTCAGCAGCGTCTGACGTGGCAGCTCTTGCTGCTTTCAGTCCAGCTCTCTCCTGCTGGCTCGCTGCTCTGTGATACTATCTTTTCATACGATCACGAGTTTAGAAAAGAAGGGAAAAAAAAGGAGACTGACTCGATTTTCATCTGGGACCAGTTTTGCGGAGGGTTTACCGACCACGGGCAAGTCTAGAAGATAATATGGCAGGATCTGATTCTTTATTGCATTTAGGAGGATTTTTTTAAAGTAGAAAATGAATTGAGACTTGGAAAAAGCACATAATTAGCGTCTCAGCTACATGATGTAAAAGAGGCTGCAGAGGACTAATTCTAAATACTGTCCCAAACGCCACGTTTAAACTATTAGGTTGTTATTTTAAGTTGAATGCATGTTCTTGTCCTTTGAAACTACGTCATAACAGCTGTTGCACTCAAGAATCCAGAGTCCGCTGCTTTTCATATACATTTAATATCTGCAGAAATCAAACACACGTGTGCAGCTGGAGCAGGAAAATGCTGGTCTACTCCTGTTTAGATAAATGTCCCGTCCTGCTTAACCTCCAGTTGCTGCTCTCATTTATATATATATTTGAGGTGCCTTTTTTATTGAGGTGGGTTTCCTCCACTCTCTGTCCCCTCTGAGGACATGTACTTATGGCCGTCAGCCTGTGGTGCTGTGGTGCTCCTGAGGTCTGAGCGAGGTGCTAGTTTAGGCCGAGGGAGTCAGTGAGCATGGTCGTAGAGGAGATAACTGCAGCGAGGCTCAGCCGGAGGCGCCTGTCTGCATTGTGTGTCTGTCCGTCCCGGCCCTGCCTGCAGTGACAGATTGAGCTTTATAAAAAGAAAACCAGCGGTTTTAGGAGATAAAACTTTCAAAATGATTTACTTGTTGTTTGTGTGCACACACACTCGTGGCTTTGAGGGCTCTTTGTTTTCTCGCCTTGCGTGTGTCTGAGTGCGTCGTTCCCTTCCTGCGGCCTGGCACGCCGGTTCCTCCACTGGGGAATGCCACTCAACATGGGCAGCGTGACCTTTAACCCTCACACGGCCTGCTCAGCATCAAAAGGGCTCCTTTTCTGCAGCCTGAACTCTGTCAAGCGGAGCAAATGTTAGGACCCAGATCCCAGAGGGCCATATGGAAAGGACACCTTTTACCCACGCTGGGTTCAGAAAGCCACTTGGAGTGGTTCTGACCCACCAACACCAGCAGCAGACAAGGCAGAGTGCACAGGCAGAGGACCAGCTCATATCATGCCACAGGGAGCAGGCACTGTTTAACCCTCGGCGTGCCAAACTGGAGCAGAAAAAACTCCAGCTCCCACGATAAGCAGATTTAAATCTGCCTGCTCCGGCGGCGCTGATAGGAGGGTCACTGGTGTGGAAACGGGCTTTTAATGCAAACATTTCACACAGCGAGGATGATTTGCTTCAGTCCAAGATATTTTAAACTGGATCTGCTCCTGTTGGCCAATCCGAGCTCCGTTATCAGCTCTCTCTGTTATATTGTGCAATTTTTGAATGCAACGTAAATCTGACTGTCATTGCACCACACCAACACAGCCTGAGGAAGAATCATGTTGCTTCAAATCTTACAGATTTCTATAATGTGGACCTTGTAAATAGAGACCTCTTGTTTTTTATTTTTAATACAAAAGAAGTTGATTGAGCTTTTCTTCACTTCAAAAATGCTAAAAACCAGGACAAATAGACGGCGTTGAAGCATGAAACACAGCTAGAACATGTCAAACCAGAGCGCAAACACACTAGGAGCGATAAAGAAAGCAATCAATCGTGCAATACCAGAGGATAAAGTCAATGGAAGGCACACATTAATGTGCCAAACGTCTCCCTGCAGACGGCCCACTTAGTGTTAAATGTTCACAGATGATTTAATGGTTACAGAAAGGAAGGGAACACGGAGGGGAAAGTATAATTTATGAAAGAGATAGTTCAAGGGAGGTACCGGGGTGAGTTGCAGCATGTGTGTGTGCGTGTGTGTGTGTGTGTGAGGGTGTGTGTGTGTGTTGAGGGAAAGAGAAGGAGGGAGTTTCTGCACTTGCCCGTCTGGCACCGTCCGAGGAATGAGAGTAGAAGCCCGAGTGAGGCAAGCCAAGTGGGAGAGAGGGAGGCAGTGAGAAATGGAGTTCCACTATTGAGGAGTGGAAATGGAAAGAGTGCAGGCAATTGGTTAGTGTGTGTGTGTGTGTGTGTGTGGGGGGGGGGGGGGGGGGGGGGGGGGGGGGGGTCGCTGAAGGAGGGATGGTTGAAAAACTTGAAATGCAAGAAAAGGGGAGTGCAGTTAGAAGAACATAAAGAAATGGGGGGAGGTGGATGATAGTGGGAGGGCACAGATGAACGTGTGAGTCGGGGCTGTGGTGAGTCATTTGCATAAAGGGTGAGGGCACTCTGCCCGGCTTTGGTGGAGAGGTTGGCACCTTGCCTTAACGACTGGCAGAACAGGGAGGAATAAAAGAATGAAGGGGGAGTGAAAGAGTGAGGCGAGAAAGCCTCTCACTAGTGCATCTCTTGTGCGAGAACTCTGCAGGCCTTGGCCACTGCCGGAGCAGGGCACAGAGGGGAGGAGAGGGGAGGAGAGGGGAGATCGGGTTTCATTATCTGCTTGAATCCTGCTGCATTTGCTAATCGTGAGGTTCAAAGCCTGAGCTGCAGCTGCAGGCAGGGCCCGGTGGCCAGGCTGCACCGCCGGCATGAGCCGACCGGAACCCTGGAGGTGTGTGTGGCGTCCTCTTGGGTTTGGATGGTGACATCATCCTTACCTGTCTCATCTGTTAGCATAAAGCTGCACCTCCTCTTTAAACCCAAGAGTATTGATCTTATCAGAAATGCTCAACTTGTGTGTGTGTGTGTGAGGTTGAGTAAAGACACACACACACACACACACACACACACACACACACACACACACACACACACACACACACACACACACACACACACACACACACACACACACACACACACGTCGGCCTGAGATATTTTATCTCCCCCAGCTTCACCGTGATGAAAGAATTGAGAGAGTAGGTTTTGCGGCTCCTAAACTACGTTTTTGTGGCGTGCGCTGAGCGAGTTCTGTTTAAAATTAACTGTTTGTGGTGACGATCAAAAACCACGGAAACCTCCAAACACTCCTGGCTAAACAAATTTTCAAGTGCGCCAATCGCAGCGAGCCCTTGATCTTATCACTGGTGTGCTTACATCTGCGGCCGGAACAGCAAAACTCCCAACACGGACCAACGGGAAGGAAAATGTGAGTCCCCCACGTCTGCAGTCATGTCAGACACGGCCGGCCTGCCCTTGGCCCTCTCTCTCTCTCTCTCTCTCTCTCTCTCTTTCTCCCCCCCCCCAGCCTCATGCCACAAATGGCTTCCAGACTTTCACACATAGTAATGCTTCAGTGTGTAAACAGGCATAATTACAAACGATGCGCGGGCACACTTTTAACATCAATCTGTAGCCGTGGAAGAAAGAGAGCAGAAAATAGGGACTTTTCTTTTTATTCAGAATGGATTCAAATGTTTAGAGCTGATCAAAACTGAAGAAATGGAAGCTATGAGACGTCACAGAGGGAAAGAAGCATGTGTGTTTTTATACCATTTGAAAGTTTTTTAATAAAAATAGGTGCACATGTCTGTATCTACTCTGTCCGGCACTGCTGACCTGTCTCCTCTTGTAACTTGCCACAGGTCAGGCCTGCTCCTTCTCTACAGAACTCTAGATTTAAAAGAAACTTGGAACATTTCTAACTGGACACACACACACACACACACACACACACACACACACACACACACAGAAAAAAGCTTATATCTTTCCCTTACATCACCTCAGCTATTGTCAATAAGCAGCAGTTTTACTCAGCAGATGTTAAAGTTAAATTCCAGCTGTAACAAGTCCAGGCAAGCCCAATCAGCTCTTCATCAAGGGTTTATATGTCCTCCTGCGTGAATATATTTTACACAATAATAATAATAATAATAACTATAAAAATAATAAAACCTACAAATTTAAACTAAGCAGGTTATGAATCTACAAAATGCAGGAAAATTTTAGAAAACTTAATTTTAATTTAAACTCAATTTCTATAATTTATTATTTTCCCTTTTTCCTTAAATTTCAACACGATACTTATTATTCATATTGATTATAATGATCACCATAAATGCAGAGGTTTTTACATCATGTAATTAATGGTGTTAACATCATTTAAATTAAATTGTTAAGTTTAGTACAGCAGTGGGATTTATCCTGCTCTGTGTTTCATGGGTTAGGGTTTCAAAAAATGAAGCCTACCTGAATCAAATTTATAGTCATAATTATTCATCTAAACCTATATGTGTCATTTTTTATATTTTTCTTCTTGTCCATCCTTCGGTTTAGAAAAGTTAATTTTCTTTATGTGAGTTATCTAAAGAGGCAGAACTCAGGACTTACATTGATTTGTTTGGACGTAAACACGCAGCTTCAACCCGACCGGATGTGTTTGCAGGTGTCTCGTCTTTATTAGACCAGATTAATACACTAAACTCCTCTCTGGTTGGCTGATGACATTATAAAATCAGGACAGAGTTAAAATCCTTTGTAACCAGCCGAACCCCGGCCGGCGCTCTCTTTAATCCGGTGTGTTTAAGGGGAACTGGTGCTTCTCACGGCGGTTAGGTCGGATTATAATGGGAATAATGGGCCCAGGGCCAGGGGCCCACGCCAGCCAGGGGCCCCCATGAGCAGTTAACGGAAGAAAAAGAGACCATGAGATGTTAATTATATAGTAACCTTCTCATAGTAACGCCATCAGAGTAATAAAGACGATGGTTCAGGTCCGCTCCTGTTCTCTGGTTCTTTCTGTTGGTCGCGCCTGACGCGCTCCGCTCATGCCGCGGCAACAGCGCTCATGCCGCGGCAGCAGCACTCACGCCAGTGGCTTCTCCCACCGCCGGGGCCGCGCCGCTGATTAATATCTCCAGTCAGTAAATCAGTTTGATCTGCTCCGTTCAAGAGGAGCTCCCGAGGGGAAAGCCCAGAAGCAGATTTTCTGAAGGAGAGGAGATGCAGGAAGACAAGAGACAGGTGTGTGAAAGAGAAGACCTCATACAAAATCACAAGCAGACAGGTGCAGGTGTGCGTCTGATTTTCTCTTATTTGCAACACAAGCAAAAATGAAACAAAGTCCACAAAAATGAAAAGCTAAAAACATACGCCCCTTTTTAATTATAATTTATAAGCATGTATTATTTCCATATTTGATACGTTTCAGATTTCAACCCTTACCAAAAACACACCATAACACCTCCATCACATCTGGATTTCTATAGAACATGTGGATTTCTTCATCATAACTCATCCTTTACAAATGTTTCCCAAATTTTTGTTTTGTGAATATTTTAGCTTTGCTTCATTTTTCACTCACTGCAAATCCACCAAAATACACACCCCTCAGTGTGTGTGTGTGTGTGTGTGTGTGTGTGTGTGAACACATTGTTGTTTTTATTAAGTTGACCTCTTTAATTACACCCCCCCCCCCCCCCCGTGTTGAATGTTTCTTGCACATAAACGATTTCTTGCTCTGAACACAATAAAAGCTGTTTTACATTTGATCGAGTTTGTGTTTAAAACCCACACCGTGTCCTACTCTGATTCCTCTTCTTAAAAATAAATATAATGGTTGTGAGTTGCTTTAATAAGCGTGAAACCAAACCTCCGCACCTAACTCAGATATGGTAATATTAGATCTAAACACAGACGGGGCCGAGCCGTGTGATTAAAAGGTTTCACTAAATACTGCAGCCGTCTTTTAGGGTTTGGATCTAATTTGGATTATTTGAGGTTTCCAGTGGATGTTATGGTCCAGTATCAGGCCAATTAACTTTAGTCAAACACAAAACACAGTATTATTGTTGTTATTATGTAAATTACTTTATTTTCCATTTAGGATCAGATGCTTTAAGGTCAAGTTTACCTGAACTGATTCCATTTAAATGAAATAAGATGATGAACAGAGATGGACGGTTTAAGGACAGGCCTCACACCCGGGTCTCCTCCACTTTTTATCTAAATACTTAACAAATGTAGCAGGTTAAGCTAGCAGTGGTTAATATATGGGGGGGGGGGGTTAATGAACAAAAAGGGTCTGTTCTGTCCTTAGAACAAGACTTTGTTGTCATTTAAATTTCACGTTGGATCTTGTTCCTCCGTTTTCTGGCGGCTCACTGGTCTTCATTCACACAGGCCTTCTAACCGGATGGGTGAAATCTTCTTCACCCTTTTTTTAAAATGAGAACAAAACAAAAAGAATCCTTTGCCGTGAGCGGAGATTGGTCCACCAGCCCGGCAAACAAAGGTCATCCGTCTCTGAAAGGCGAAGCGTGGCAGAGATAAGATGATCTCTGACTTAAATTACCACAGAGCTGATAACTTTCAGGATCCGGCGGAGGCCTGAAGACCCCCCCCCCCCCCCCCCCGTTACGAGCCTGTTTCAGCAAACAGAGCCACCTTCACTAATGAGCTGAAGCTAACGTGGGTTTAAAGCACCAACAAAAAGGCCGTGCTAATAGTAGGGTGCCGCTCAGACTCACTTCTTTGCCAAAATCATAAAATATTTTGCTTTGACTGCAGATTGTTCACTGAGCTGTTCTGCCCAGTTTCTGATTATAAGTTTTTTGGTGATTTTGCTTTTTGCTTTAATTTGCCTGGATTATCCAGTGAAACGTTCCTGTGACGATCGCTGCAGGATTCAAAAAGAGCGGTGCCTTTGTAATAACTAGGAGCCGCTGCTCTGCACAGACAAGAGTTTATGATTGTGGCGGATCTACCTGTCACCTACCGTAGGGTCAGATTACAGGAAGTGAAAGCAGCTCTTGTCTGAAGTCTAAATCTCCGCTGTCACTAACAAACACGCCTCCTTCATTATTCCAGAATACCACAACTAATCACTCACATCCTTTTAAATTCCACCTCCATCTCCGTCCTGCAGCGCTCCTCTTCTCTTATTCCCACACTTTCACATGTTCGGCTCGGCTGTGTGAGGCAGGCGTATGTTAGAGTGAACAAGCGGCACCAGGCCCGGTCCGCCCGGTCCAATAGCAGTGACCAGCCAGCAAGCCAGGCATTCAAATAGCCAGCTAGCTACCTGCCTGACTTGCCAACTAGTCATTCACCCAGCCAGCCATACAGCTTTTCAGCCAGCCTGCCAGCCTGTCGGCGGAGCAGCCAGTCATCCGGGCTGAGGCTCCTCTGTCAGACGCTGACAGAAGGGGCAGGCCGCACTAAATCTGATGGTCTGGGAGCCAACCAGAGGACTCTAGCCTTTGTAGGGCGTTCACACAGACAACTTGTCCCGTCGCACAGCAGGTGGCTTCAGCCACAATCACATGGCTGTGCCCTCAACTTTGCCACATGACAAGTTAGCTTTTTATGGCTGCCCACTGTCCAGATTCCAGTTTTGACAATATCTCTGTAATTCCTGTGAGCCTCATGGACTAATTCATGTCATTTGGACCGAACAATTCTGCAAATGTGTTGGGAGTTTTTGTAATTTGGGAGACTGACGTTGAAAAGCGCTTCTAATTAGGGGAGTGTTGCAGACTTGTGTTAAAGAAACAGAAATGACTCATTTTTTTACATCAAGTCGTGCTGGACTGCTGTTCTTTAGGAGCAGTTGTGCCAACTTTCTCTCTTAGAGCGCGAGGGGGACGGATTCTGTTTTTCTGCAATAGTTTGGATCTGCCACCGAGGGCCGAGACAGGCCCGGGTCCTCGTGACTTGTTTCAGTTTCATTTAAGTGAATTTATTAATGCAGCATTATAAAAATAGTGGGGAGGGAAATGAATTGTCATAATAATAAGTAACTGTACGCCTGAGTAAGAAAGTTGTTGTTATTAAGAGGGAGGACACACACACACACACACACTGCTTGCATTGCCCACCACAGCATTTTCGGCGGTCTGGGATCAATTCCTAATTTGGTAACAGAAACTTTTAATATGTTTCTGTGTCTGAACTGTTGGGGGCTATTAAAGTGGAGTGACAACAAAAAATGGAGAGAAGAGGAGGAGAAAGGGCCAGTTTGGACGTAAGAGTGCATTTTGAAACAAGAGAGCATGTTTTTGGATGGTATTTTTTGTTTGTGTGTGTGTGTGTGTGTGTGTGGTGGGGGGGTCCCTCTCTTCCCCCTCCTCTCTTTGTTTGTGTGGTAAATCCAGGAGCAGCTGCTGGTCTCAGGGTCTAGTGGGATTTTGGGTC
The DNA here is from genome assembly GCA_006937985.1 of Aphyosemion australe. Taxonomy (NCBI): domain Eukaryota; kingdom Metazoa; phylum Chordata; class Actinopteri; order Cyprinodontiformes; family Nothobranchiidae; genus Aphyosemion; species Aphyosemion australe. The sequence goes on from SSNS01000022.1 coordinate 3,960,238, forward strand.
TGTGTTTTTTTTTCTCATGCCATCCCATGCCAAGGTGGTGTAACGCGAGCACAGAGAGGGAGAGAGAGGGGTGTTTCAGTGTGTGTGTGTGTGTGTGTGTGTGTGTGTGTGTTGGTGAAGAAGGTGAGGGAGGGAGCGTTAGCTTTAGAAGGTGGGTGTTGTCTGGATGCAAGTAAAATTAATATCCTCTGGACTTTGCCTTAGCATTAGATTGGAACTTGTCTGTTTGGCTAATGACGAGCCTTCTGCCTGCACCCCCCCACACTGCCAGCCACTAACCATCCACCCCCCCACCTCCCTGTTTCTCCCGGTGCCATGTCTCTCTTCCCTCCCTTTGAGCGCTGGGAGCGCGCGCATTGGCTGGGCTGTTTCAGACTCGGTGCCAAATAGGTGGGCCCTCTGCATGTTGGCACAGACTCAGTCAATGGTTAGAGACAGAAAGTGGAGAGGAAGAGAGAAACAGAGAGAGCCAGAGTTGGAGAGAAAGAGGGGGAAAGAAAAAAGAAGCTGCACTCGGGTTTGCCAGTGGTCGTGCACAGTCTTCCAACATTTATTTGGTCCTCTGGTTTTTTTTTCTTCTTTTTCTTCTCCTCCATCCGCCCCCCCTCCTTGTCCAGCTCTCCCTCCCTGTGACTCCTATGCAGGCTGAACCAATAGCACACGCCGCTTTGCCAGCCAGTTTTTTTCTGTTTGTTTTTTCATGAAGATTTTTTTTCTCCAGTTTTTTGCAAACAGCGCTGGTTTTGAAGTTTGACAGAAAGAAATCAAAATTTTTCTGCATCCTTTGTTTTATTATTGTTATTTTTTATTTAGCTAGAGAGTGCTAAACTTGCCTTCACTCTCCTTCTGCTGTGCTCTTGAGCAGCGCCTCTCTGCTGCTCCTGCTCCAGTACCTCCTGTGTTCCTGTGCTGGTATTGCACTGTGCATTTTTGGCCTGTCTCCTCTTGTCCCTCGTGCTGCCTTCACTGGACAGTTACTAAGCTTCAGCTTTTTTCTGTTTGTTTGTTTTCTGTCTTTTGGTTTGTAATACTCACAGCACAACTCCAGCGCTCAACAGCCCAGTCACTGAGCTGCTTCTGCATTTATAGGTTTTTTTTGCAATCGATGGAGTGAATTTATGATGAAAGAGCAAAATGGTAACTACCGTGTCACTTTTGATGTATTCACATGTTTTTGATGATGGATGTTGTGGTTGCAGATGCAGTGGGGGATTTAAAAAAAAGCTTTATTAATGTTTTATTTTCATTATTTAGTAAAAAAAATGTGTCGGTTTAGATCAATGCTTTCTTTTCTTATTTGGAAAGTTTTACATATTTAATTTTTTTTATTCTATTTTTTTCTTATCCGTTTTCTGGATCTGTCCGTGTTTATTTTCCGGGTTTAGGGTCTTTTAAGCATAAAAGCCAGAAGTTACCTGGTGTTTCCGTCTCATCTGCTGTGGTTTCTTACCTCGTGTGAGTGGAGCGTCTGTGTCCTTCAGTGTGATGTGTCCCTGTTAGAGAGTGTAAAGCATCCTTCCCTCTCTCCCCATCTCTATCTCTCTTTCTTTCTCTCAGTCTCTTAGCGCCTTTCATTCTTTCCCTCCGCTCACACGGAGCAGGCGCCGCTCCTCCATGCTGCGTGCCGGTGCTAACTGCCTGTCTTCTCTCTTCCCCTCCTCACCCCCGCTTCCTCTATCCCCATCCTTCTCTCCCCCATTCTCCCCCTCTCTTTCCTCTGCCTCCTCCTGCCTCCCCCCCTCCTCCCTCTCCTCCTCAACCCTCCCCCCGTCCTCCTCCCTCATCCAGGATGAATTCCACCCCTTCATCGAGGCCCTTCTGCCCCATGTCCGCGCCTTCGCCTACACCTGGTTTAACCTGCAGGCCCGCAAGCGCAAATACTTCAAGAAGCACGAGAAGCGCATGTCCAAGGAGGAAGAGCGTGCAGTGAAGGATGAGCTACTCGGGGAGAAGCCAGAGATTAAGCAGAAGTGGGCCTCGCGCCTGCTGGCCAAGCTCCGCAAGGACATCCGGCCTGAGTTCCGTGAGGACTTTGTGCTCACCATCACAGGCAAAAAGCCCCCCTGCTGCGTGCTGTCCAACCCCGACCAGAAGGGCAAGATCCGCCGCATCGACTGCCTGCGTCAGGCCGACAAGGTGTGGCGACTGGACCTGGTGATGGTCATCCTGTTCAAGGGCAGCCCCCTGGAGAGCACGGATGGAGAGAGGCTGGTCAAGTCTCCACAGTGCACCAACCCTGGTCTGTGCGTCCAGCCGCACCACATCGGGGTGTCCGTCAAGGAGCTGGACCTGTACCTGGCCTACTTTGTCCACTCGCCAGGTATGTTTCAGCGTCACACAGCACACGGCCAGGCTCATGTATGTTTAACACACACACACACCTACAGGGAAACACTAACACACACTCTGTAACACTACTGCAGACAAACAGACTGTCTACAAAAAACAATACAAGAATTAAAACACACTAAAAAGCTGTTAGTAGGTTTTAAAATATGTGTAGAAATGAGGAGAATTTCTTTAATATTAATAACATATTTTATACATTTAAAATGATTTAGTAAACTATTTAATTCAGCCTAACCCTGAACAAATAAAAGTAATTTCATGTTTTCTATTTCAGCCATTTTTGTCTTTTTTAATTTTATATATTTAGTGATGCTTAAAAATAATTTTTGGGTGATCTCACAACCAGCTTGTTCTGGCAGGTACGTGTTTGTCTTCTGGGAAGTTTTTGTCTTTCATTTATTTATAGAAAATAAATGTCATATTTTTGCGTGTGTGTGTGTGTGTGTGTGTGTGTGGATCACGGCTCTGTAATTCTGTGTTTATGTTGCTCAAAGGTTGAGTCACTGTCTAATACTGGTTGAAGCGTAGCTACTGTCATAAATAAGGTTATTCTAGTGAGGGATCGTAACTTGGCCCAAGCCCAGAGTGTGTGTTTTCTGTGTGTGTGAAAGAGAAGCGGAGCCGTGAGTCTCCTGGTCTCAGGCCACAGGCTGCTGCTGCCCTCGCTGTCTGCCTGAACGCTAGCACCACATCGGACCTGCCTGCCAAACACATGCTCGCACACAAACCGGCAAAGCTTAAAGACGGCCACGTTCACACCCATGTAAACACGGCTAAATAAGGATTCAGCATTTCGCTTTTGTTCTTTCTGTCTGCAGCTTTTAAAGAAAAAAAGAAAAACAAATCGGACATCTCTGTGAGCGCACTTTTACAGCCAAGCACGGTTTTAGTCACAATTGTCTACACACACCCACACAGTGCACGCATTTGGTCCAAGGCACTATCACAGATACAGTTTGATACAGCCAAACATTGTTGTATTTCAGCCACCGTCATGGATACACACTCTCACACCAGCCAAACATCACTGTGAGCGTACTCTACACATACACAGCCAAAACACTGGCTATGTTTTTTTTTTCCTCCACACTGCAAAAAACACAGTCACAGCAGCCACACACACTCTCGCAAAATACGTTTCACAGCCAAATCCTTCCATACACACACACCACATCACCATTTGCTGTCTGGGTGTTCAAACAAGCTTATGACCTAATATTATCTCAGCTGGAATTTTCTGGAAATTTCAAACAGTGACTCAAACAGCACATACGTCTATATGCAGCATACCGCAGCCGCTGCCTAAACACACCAACTTACTCTTACGTTAGCCAATAATGTGTAGCCAAATGCTATCACAGCCGACTTTCTGTGTTTCTCTGTGACACACACACACACACACACACACACACACACACACACACGCAGAATCTCAGTCCAGGCCAGACACCTCGCTCAACCCGAGCCAAACCCTGGCAGCAGCTTCAGCTCTGCTTTGTTGGTCTTTCTTTGATGGTAATAAACGATAGGTAGCATGCAGTCTGTCTCATTGTTTTGATGCTAATTTGTTTTTTATAAATATATTTGATTTTATTTATTGTCTCATGAATAATTTGAATCTGAGACCCAGGGCAATAGTATTTAGTAATGTTCAAAGCACAAATATTTACTAAAATATAATTTTAGATTTACAAAAATTTTAGCTATTTTTATCTGCAAATTATAAAATTAAAGAAAATTTTGAGATTTTTCTAATTTAGAAGAGATAAATGATTCATTTACTAAATTTGCAAATTAAAACTTTAAAATAAGGAAAGTAGTTTGTCACCTCTCAAACTAATAAAGGAATAAAAAACAATCAAGTGATCAGCATTATTTGGAATTAAATAAGTGAACAGTGTTTTAACAGAAAATCATTTTTGGGGTTTTATCTAAAGGAAACTTAAACATTGCTATTTGAGATCTGCATCAACTAAATAAAGCCATATTTGATTTTTACCCGTGTGATGCATGCACACACCATTCCCTCCCCTGATCATGTCAGCCGTTGGGCTTTTGGAGCGCTGCTTTGGTTTACAGTAGTGAGTAAAACACGTGCCACGTCGGCCATTCATAGTGTCAGCTCTCTGTTTGCTGTTCCTTATCTTATTTGGCGGACAAAGTGCGTTGCTGTATTTTTATCTTCTTCCAAAGGGCCGATGCTAGTCTTAGTCATGCTTTGATTGACTGGCGGACAGAGAAAGTGATTAAGACGGTGATAAAGTAACCGGTATCTGTAAACGCCCCGTGGTTTCACAGTTTCCACTCTTAGATCTCGTTTACATGTATGACGTATGACGGTCCGTGTTTATCTACCATGCAGATCAGCGTCAGTCACGTGTGATTTTTGCTGCCTCCGTAGCGGAGCGAGTGATGAGATGTGCCCATTATTTGTTTTGTTTGCTCGGTATTTTGTCGGTCTTTAGCTTCTCTGTCTTCCTGGCTCCTCTTTGATCCCGTACACACTTTTGTTTTGTCTCCTTAAACATGGCCCTCATTGTTGCACTCACAGAGGTAAAGCCTCCGCTGATCTCTTTTGTTTATATTGTAGGAGACACACAGAGAGAGAGAGAGGCAGAGAGAGCATATTGGAAAGGAGAAGAGGCTACAATAGTGATTGTTCTGTTTGGCAGCACCACAGCTCCGTTGGTGTGGGAAGAAGAGAAAGACGTCTTGTGTTTTGTTTATGACAGAGTGGCAAAAGCTGCCACGGGGAATCTCTGGGCTTGCCGTCAGGCTTTCTCAGACTGTTCTGCAGCCAGCCAGCCTCTGAGATCCTCTCTGTTACAGAGCGTAACACACCGCAGCCGTTACAGAATTAACCACGGTGCCGCTGTAGACAGCCTTCTCCCGTTTTTCAGGCTTCTTTGATAAAAGGGAAGAAAAATGAGAACCACACTTCATATAATGCTGCTGAAGAAGAGGTTTACCTTTTAGAAGTAAATTATAACAAAGATAATGATCCGCTGGCATCGAGGAGCTTCCTGAGCACCACGTGCTAACAAGGACCCGTCAATAAGTCATAAATGGAGCGAGAAGTTTTGGCTGACTTCACAGAGATGCATAGGTGGCTCCACTTCTCCATCTGAGAACTTACTTCACTGCTTCTCAAAGTCTTCAGACCACTATTTGATTTATAATCTTTGCAGTGTTCTAGATTAAACTGAATGTATTTGTGATTTATTCAGGTTTGGAAAAATAAAAGATAAAAAAAGCATTTGTCAAGACCAAAGTTAGCTCACTGCTCTTACTCATAGTTTGGACCTTATTCATATATCTATTTTTTTCCCTCCTTTCTTTGTGTGATCATGAAAAGATGTTTCAAATGTGTTTCCAATCAAAAGTGCAGCACAGGAAATTTGCAGTCACTCTGAGGGAGGTGTGAAATGTGCTCGCCTTGCCATTTTCTGCAGTGACCGCTCCACACTCCACGTTCCCCGGTGCCAGATCCCGCCTCCGTCTCACTATTGCAGTAGTAATGCCTTGGACGGCGCTGTGAGAAAGTCCAGAGAAACCCCCGGTGCTGCGGCCAGCCTCCGGCCAACTCGCTGACCACGGCAGGGACTCAGAAGTAAAACCCAGTGAGTTCATCAAAACTCTGGATTTACGGGTCGGAAAAATGCAAATTAAAGCGAGGATGAAGAGGAGCAGAAAGGCAGCACTAATAAAAAAGAGGAGAAAAAACTAAATAAAATTCTCTGGGGTGACATGATGAATGACTTACAATGAAAAGCTGACAGAATGTTCTGATGGGTTCCACAGGTCCACATTTTTTCATCTGTGTTTTTTTTTTTTTTTTTGTGAAAGTAATCTGTTGTTAATTACCTCCTGGTCTCTTCTCAGGCTCCCATGACACCGCAGTCGTTGAGTGGACTGTCCTCGTGTGAAAGTGTTTGTGTGTGTGAGCAGAGCCTAGGCTGACGCTCAGCAGCGAGGTTTTGATGAAATGAAATCTTGACACTCGGGGAGTCTGTCAGGTCAGAGGCTTTTGTATTGTGTGCTGGGAACAGGGCCCACGTCGGCTAAGAAAAGCTCTTCACACGCAGAGAAGCTTTTGGCATCGGCGAATGTTTACGATAGCTCTCATTTAGCCAGGTCTGTTCTGTCTGGCTTCAGGGACACATAGAGGCAGCTGCGTAGAAAATCTGAAGGGTTAAGATGCAGGGAGAACCCCCACACATTAGAGACAGGGAGTGAGAGGGAGGCTTCTCACACTATTCTTGGCCTCAGAAAAAGAAGGAAAAAAAAGTGCATTTGGATAGCTTTTGGTGCAAGGCTAGCCAAAGCCTTGTTGTGTTCTCATTTGCTCAAAACCTTGAACACACTCGTACGCAGATGCATGCTAATGTAAGAGTTGTTTCAGACATTGATCCAAAACTGTAAGGTCAGAGCGTCGTCTCACGAGACCGCCACGAGACAAACGGATATATGAGGTCTCATTAAAGTGACCAAAAAAAAAACTAAATGCTGATTGTACCAGAGCAGAGAATCTTCAGGGTTTTTAATTTTACAAATATTATTATTATTATATAAGCTTGCCTGTCTTTGCTGGACCTTAGAGAGAATAACAGCCACGAACATTTTAGTCTGCACTTACCAACACAGGTAGACGTCATTGTAACCCGTTTTTAGATCAAACACACATTTTATTTTACTGGCAAATGAAATTTTCCTCTTTCCTTATAAATGCAAATGTTCCTTTATGATATTTTAATTTAGCTCATTTTGAATTACACCTACACGTCTGTGTAACGGAAGCTGCCGTAGCTGGAATCAGATTTCAAAGAAGTCTGTTTAATGTGAGCGCGATTCAGGATAAAATCAGCTAAGTGTGTCATGGAAATCATGGTTTCATTTAGCTGTTTGAGATTTAAAATTATTGCTATTATGTCTAAAGGACAGATGGGTGTTTGCACGCGCTTTAAATTATTTCTAATAATATTTAAATTGTATCTTTATATTATTATAAAAATGTCTTCAGGCAATCCTTAATAATTGAAAAATATTTATTTTTCAGATAAATGAAATACCTAAAGAGTACTAATGGTGACATAAAGGAAAAGCAGCAGAGGAGGAGGTTCTGGAGAAGCAGTGAGGGGGAGGTTTTGTCCGTATTAATTCTGTGTCTTCCCAGTGCCGGGTCTCTTTTCAGGCTTTTGTAGTGGCGCCAAGCATGAAATGTGTCTGTCCCCAAAAACCTTATACCCACTCCGGAGGGTTTTCTGACCTCAGAGAGACAGAGAAGAGGAGCAGGAGGAAGAGGAAGAGTTCAGCAGGCAGAGAGGAGGAAGTACCGGTCCGGAGAGGACGGTTTATTCTCCGGAGCGAGGCCCTGGCAAAAGCTAACGGGTATTTGGTGCTTTACAGCCGCGGCCATGCTGTAATAAAAGCCTGAATTCAGCGTTCAAAGCACTTTTACTTTTATTTTTGTTTGTATTTTTATAGAACTGTTTGTCTCATAAGAAGTGGTTTTGCTGAGTTTGTTTTTTTAAGTTGGCTTCACACTGATTTAGGAAAAAGGATTAAAAATAACCTACTTTATTTTTCACACGCTGGTGAAAGAATAGTGAAATTATTATGTAGGCGCGTTTAACACAGAGAAGGAGTCTGATGTTGAGAGTGAGAGGAGTTGTGTCGGCGGTCGGTCGTTTTTGGCACGATGCTATCTCTCTGTATGGAAGGCGCCAAATTTTCATACACAGTCCCTGCCAACCTCCTCCCTCTGATCCGCGCTTTCTTCTCTCTTTTCTTTCCTTTTTCTGTCCCCTGTTTTTACATTTTTTTATTTCTCTTTAGGGTTCAAATGAATTCCCTCCCCTAGCCTCATTAGCTCCCTGGACTTTGAGTTTCCGCTATAGAAAATGTTATAACTAAGGTTTTAGAACATAATGGGACCGTTGCTCTTGGTATTTTTAAAACCAGCCTGTCACGCTGTGAGCCGTGACTTTAAGGGTTTATTTAAGCCTAGAATTTTGTTTGATTTAAAATTTATTTTGCAACCCAGCCGTTTAGTGAATATGATGCTCTGGCTCATAAAATCATTTTATTTCAGTGTGTTTTTCTGTAGAAGTGAAACTCTTTTAGCAGAATCTGAGGCTTGATTGCTCTTCAGCCTGTCTTTTGTTTTGTCTAACTTGATTGCTTTCACTTTATGGGATTTTCAGAGCGTTTAGTTTAACCGCTAATTCAGCTCCTTATTTTTTTTCTTGTTTAAAGCATTTCACATCATCAGTCTGTGTGTGTCAGTTTTTCTCATCGTGCTACTCTTCCTCACTGAGCTCAATGCCTAATGAAGGCGTCATTTGGTGTTTGTTACCCTGTGAGCTGCAGAAGAACAAAAAGTGGTAGAGTGAGGTGGTGTGTGTGTGTCCGTGTGTGTGTGTGTGGGGGGGTTGAATAAGTGAGTTTGCTGAGAAGCACAACAGAATGCAGAGAATCAAATTTGGCATGCGTCTGTGTAAGCGCGTAAGCTTCAAATCAGTTTGGACGCAGATCGAGGACACTAGACGGAAAAAAGGAAGCGGGATGAAACGAGTGCAGGAACATCATGGGATTGGGAGTGGGGATAGTGTGTGTTTTTGTATAAATATGTAGTGTAGAAGAAGTGCAGCTAAGTAGATGTTTAGATGGGGGGGGGGGGGGGGGGGGGGGGGGGGGGGGGGGGGGGGGGGGGGGGGGGGGGGGGCTTAAAGTGTCCCTCAATGTCAACTTGAAAAACAGGCCGGTAAATAAATGGAGTGGCAGTAAACAAGGCTCCGCGCTTCATCAGAAGACTCCATTCATCTGTGAACAGGACAGTCTCTCTTTTCTCTGAGGAGACAGAAGAGAAACCCGCTGACGCTGATGAGAGGACGGTGCTTGTTTAGATAACAGGATGAGTTTAGAGTGGGGTGGTGTGTGTGTGTGTGTTTGAGTTTAAAAGGGGTGCAGAGCATGTGGACGCAGTGTCAGTAAGATGGGGGGACAAGCTAGGTACGTGTTAAATACGGAAAACAAAATCGAAGCTATTGCAATCCCTTCTTAAAGTTTTGAGCGAATTCTGCAGGCAGTATTAGAAAAGCAGAAGGTGCTACGGGATGTTGTGGTCATAGAGCACAAGACCAACTCATTTAAAGGAAAACAAACCTGAATAAAAGATGGAAAGCTGGGTGTCAGGTAGCACAGCAGCTAATGAAACAGGAGACAAAAGAACTAATATTACAGCTTTGAGCGTCTGGTAACAGTCCTGTGTGCGTTTATCCATCGTGTGAGCCAGTATCCCACTGGGCTGTGTCTATTTGGGGACATAGAACTGCAAAAAAAAAGTGCAAATCTGTACTTAGACCCTGTACACGCATAGCCGGGTATGCCACAAAATAAAGATATTTCTCTACCATTTGGCCTGTCATCCTTACAAAAGTGAAGGTATAGAGCAACAAAACGATTCTTTCAAAAACTCCGACCAAAGTGAAGATTTGTGAATTCTCTGTTGTCAGCATTTGGTTGGGAATGTAAATAACTGGGGTTTTAGATCTTGGAACGTCATTACTCAGGACAAAAATGCTGACATCGTGTGTGTGACCTGTTAACACTCATTTGGTTTTTATGTAGAAGACCACAGGCGAAAAACGATGTTAAGGACGATTATTGCCCGCCACCGTTATTCCACATCTAAGGAATGTTTTTCGGCAGACGCTGACAATTTGGGGAACGTCTGCCACCTACAGGCTTGGTCTGCCTGTCAATGTGCTTCACAATGCACTGGATTATTTTAGCTGAAAACAAGACGGCGTGCATGGCCGTAGAATCACTTCAGATTTTCAAAAGACTTACTGTTTGTTCACACTTGACCCTCTTTTATTTTACTGATCTCTCACAATGTTGTTTTCTGATTCATGGAAATTACATTGAGAGGAGTTCCAGATGAGTCCAAATATTTGGAACAAGTTCTTCAGTGACTTGGGAACAAGGTCCCGTGGCTCACACAATGAAATTGAGAACCTTCACAAATGTTTTGAGGCATTGTGGAATCTCACTCGTGAAGACTTTTACAAATAGTCTCTGATAGTTTCTGCCCAGCTAGCTGGTTAGGATTCGAACCCTCGCTGAGTATCATCTCTTATTTAAATCATGTGTATTCCCTCAAAACGTTGCTGAACATGAAAACTTCTGGACCCAGACAAAACTATGAGTTTGGTTCTAATCAGCTGTAGGGAGTTGAGGATGTGGGGTTAGAGCTGTGGATGAAGCCAGTGACAGTATGTGTTTATGTGTCGAGTACAAAGCAGAGCGGGGGGTGTTGTCCTTTTTGGCAAGACTTCTGTGCATGTGTGTGAGAGTGCATATGTGTGACTCCTCATTATACATTTCCAGACCAAGTGTTATGCTCTACTTTGCATGATTTACAGTATTATGAGCCAAGCGTGTTTTTTTTTTTCATTTAGCTGAAGAGTTGGAGTTTGGAGTTTTGGGATCTTAGGGACACCTTGGTGAACCGGCCCAGACCCAGACGAACCGTTGTCTGCCTCAGCTGTTCATCATTCACCTCATCAGCCTGTCTGCTCAGAGCGAGGTGCAAACTAAGTGCTAGAAAGTCCCACGGTGCATTTCTGTCCTGAAAACTTTTTAATTAAAAGGAGATGGATGAAAGAATGCAGCGATCAGAGTTGAAACGTCTCCAACCTCTTCATGCTAAAAGAGCAAGGCAGAGCGGCGTCTTTCAGCGGGAACAGCTTTTATTTCCTTTATCTTTTTCATAAGTTCATCTCGTTAATAGCAGTGGCCTTGTAAAGTAAAACATGAGAAGTGCATCTGTCTCTCTATAACTCACCTGATCTGACAGCCGAGCTTCATACTTTTCCATTACAACTTTCAGTAGTAGACGACATATAATACATACATCTTGTCCCTTGTGTCATCAGACTCATGGAAGCGTTTTATGTGGGCTACAGCAGCATCCGGCCCACATCTCCTCTATCTTTATATCATGTTAGCTTATTGATGGTGCTGGTTTTATTATTGGACAGTGCTCTTTTTCATTTGGTGCTTTTTAGGGTTCCAAATCGCTCAAGCTCCCCTTTTTCTTCTCCCTCTGTCCTCTGCCTTGCTATGCCAAAACCCCCCTCCTCTGTCCACCGCCTCTTCGCCTCACATTTATTGGGCCCAAATTCGGCTGCCGCCATGGCAACCCGGGCTCCCAGGGAACCTTGTTTGGGTATGATCCAAGGAGCCTCCAGGGTGGCACTGGCTGGTGTTGTCTGCGGCAGCGGGCTGTCACCGTGGCAGGTTGCTGCGACAAGGCCAGCCCGGTTCTGGCCTTCCTCAGCGGGAGTGCTAGCTCGCTGTCGTCCCTTAAATAAATACTAGCTAACACAACCTGCCGTATCCGGTGACAGTCGCTTGGAGCTTCCACAACTTCAAGCCTCATCGATGCAACACAGGCTAAGCAGGGGGAAGCGTTTTCACCAGCGCGCATATTGATGTGGCATGGCTGGGTGCCCAGTGCTGCCTCCTACATGAAAGAAAGCTGGAGAGGGAGATGAGAGAATGAGAGGGAGAAAGGCAGCACAGAGCTGCATTTTCAATCTATTATATATGAGTGTATATGTTTTTCCACACAAAGTCTTTCTTCTGTTGCGGGTAAATATTGCAGCTTTGTGTGTTTTGCTAGAACGTAAACGACACCTAAAGAACAGAGTGTTTGTGGAGGGAAACTAAAACATGCCTCTGCTCGGCTTCGTACCTCTCTCTGAAATGTGCTCGGGTTTAGCATTTTTGTGTGTAACCGTGAACATATGGTCACCTGCTTCACACTTTAATTCCTAACAAAGCGACACAAACTCCGCGTGCTTAATGCAACAATAATGTTAGTGTGATCTAGACTGCCTAATTGAGCTTGTTTGTGCTTTTTTTACGCTTTCTCCTAATACCACGAAAAATTAGCATTATCTGTGTGCGTGGACTTGGCACCTGGTACTTGTCCTCACACACATGCACATACAAAGGGCCTTTGTAGTCTGTGAGTAGGCTCATACACCACGGATGCACGTCAGCGTTCTCCATCTAGACGTTCCTGCTGTGGAGCAGAGAACATGACAGGAACATCTACACACACCTTCCTCTTCTTGGTAACTTATCTGCAAATGAAGCTATTCTCAGCTTCTCAAAATAAAGTCCTAGAAAATGGAACACATTTTTAGTGAACCATCTTAGATTGAATTAAATTATTTGAACAAATAAGTTTTTGAATGTTTGGTTCTTCACTCTTTCTCTTGCTCCACACTGACTAAACCAAAAAAAAGACCTCCTGTGTAATAAACTGTAGACCTCAACTGCTCACAGGGCGGGTTGGGAAGCAGATCGACTCCTCAGGGAAGGAATGGAAATCTCATTGTCCTGTTTTCTTAAGGTATGAGTCAGTATCCCTAATAGGTAATGGGCCAATTATTGTATCAGTAGGTCTGCACTTGAAAATCCCAGTATTCAATTACTCCTGGCTTTCCATTAAAATGATGTTTATTACAGAAGTCACAGCCAGATATTTAGTTTCTCTGATTGCTCGGATTCTTCCTGTTTTTAACCACATTTTTTCCACAGATTTTTTTTTACTTTTTTAACTCTTTGTGAGGACTAAGTCTGCATTTCTTCCCCACCCTTGAATGAGTTCATAAACTGGCAGAAGGACTGTGGATCCACCATGCGAGGTGTGTGAGGAGATAAGGTGTCTGGACTCTAAACGGCTCCCTCTCGTCTCTGTGCTCCCTCTGACCTTAAATTAGGGGTTAGATTGAGAAAAGTGACGGGCTAATGAGCCCCTTTTCCTGCAATTATCATCCTCTGTCCTGCTGTCTTTGTCTCCCAGTTTCCGTCTCTGTCTCAAATTCTCTGTTTTAGCTGTTTCTGTTAACCCTTGTCCATCTTTTTTCTCCCTCGTCGTTTGTTTGTTTTTCTCCTCATCTTGTGTTTGCACATCTTTTTTCTACTATTGCTTCCTTTTTTCATCAGTAATGGTCATTTGAGAGGACATTTAACAGTTAAAAATTCAACGGTCATTTAAGGAAGTTGGCTGCTTTTTATTAGAAAAAAATTGGAAATTTAAAAAAAAGTTTTTCCTCCATTTCTTTTTTTGGTCCTACGTATTGTTCTCGTTCAGTAATAACCGATTTTCATTAAAAGGCAACATAAAGGTGATTCTGCTCTTTATAAACACTAAAATGTTTTTTCAGTGTTTGCCTATATTGTCTGGATGCAAAGTAGAAATTTTACTGAGTGATGTAAACATGTTGTTGCATCTAATAATAATGTTTATAATGACTAATAAATGACCATTCTGAAATGATTTTTCAGAAATCTTCATTTAAGAAAGAATTACGATTGAATAGAAAGAAATGGGATTTACCCGTTTATATTAAACAGGTTTAAAATAAATCACTTTCACATATTTTTGATTTAATTTATTAATATATTTTTCTTCTCCTCAAAAACACTGATATTAGCTTATAAAACTTTGGCCGTATTACTGATCCTTCTCTCTCTAACATGTAGGTTCCATTCATTCTTAATGTTATTTAAGCAACTCAGAAAAATACTCTTCATAAGCTTTTAATGTAAAAAAAGCCTTAATGACATTAAATTATGTTTACGTGCACATCAAGCTGTACTTGTGGCAGATTGGAAGTGAAACTTGGAATATTTTCTTCCTCCTGATTTCCACACACGTCGTGGTCCTGAACACAGAAGGACTTTTGTAAATCTGTGTTAACATGTTTAACTGGAAGCGAACATCAAACTGAACCTGATTTCTTTTCCATTCGTGGCGTTTGGCTGCTGTTTGTGTTTAGCTTGGTTGCTAGCCTACCATGCTTTGGTCACTGCAATAAATCAGGCTAAAGTCAATCATTTGGTTTCTGCCCCAGTGCTTCATTTCTGCTCCTTTTGTTAAAACAACATTGGTCACAAATGAAACGTTCTGCACCTAAAGTCAGATTCCTTCCAGTAGTATTATTTAACCTAAATGTTGTCAGCGCTCAGTGGGGGTTTCTTTTGCATAAAGCCTAATTGTCAACATGTTACTGGTAAAACGCGAGTGCAGCTTCCAGCTGAATGCTCGCCAGTTGTTTGAATAAGTTAAGGGCGGCTGAGTGAGTCACACTGATGCTCTGGTGGCCGGCAAGCTCCCAACCACTTTAAGTGGTGTTTAACAATTTTAACAAGAAACTGAATTCCTACCAATTCTGCAACTTTTACAGGCAGGCAAGATGGAGTATCACCCTAGTCTTTGGATGATAAACGCCTTCCTTAGGTGATAATGGGAAGCTACCTCCTTGTCTAGCAACAACTGCTGCACATCCTTCCTCCTCGTCTCGTGCCAAGTAAAAGGCTGTGAGGATGCCAAACGCTTGCCTAGTGCACAGTGCTAACAAGTCCCAATCTGGACTGATCCTTATTAATGCAGTGGGTCAGGATCAGTCTGCAAACAGCACTGCATATAGAGACGATCATGTTTTGGTTTGGTCAGCCTCGGAGAGGCAGACGCATGTGGAGGGAGATGGATGAGTTGCTGAGTTCTGACTGTATGCGACACATGTGTGGCTGTCGTTGATTAAAAGTTGTTGTTGTAATTGCGGGGCTTAAATTGCCAGGTGGCGGATGTGTCCCTCTAATCCCCTATCTAATTTCGAGGTCCAGGGGTGAAGCTCTTAATCCAAAACACGCGCATACGCTCACTCAAAGTTCTGCAAACACATGTACACTATATGCACACACGCACAAACACAAGCTCACACACACACACACACATACACACACATGCTCACATGCACGCATGCTCACACACATGCACACATACGCTCACACACACATGCCCATGCACACATGCACACACACACATACATGCATGCACGCACACATGCGCGCACATGCACGCAAACACTCACACACATGCACACACACTCACAAGCACAGACGCATATGCACGCACACGCACACACACACACACACACACACACACACACACACACACACACACACACACACACACACACACACACACACACACACACACACACACACACACACACACACACACACACACACACACACACACACACACACACACACACACACAGGGATGTTTAACCTAACAGGTTTTACCAGTTGGTTTAGTTTGTTCTGTTTGCTGCTGCTGAACTCAGACTCACGTGTTGAGCAGCTGTTATTCTACATAAGTCTGTTTTTCTGTCCGACTCTTGCGTTCCTTTTGTCCACCTCCGTGTGTTTGCTTTAACAACTTTACCCATTTACTGGTTTACGGGAGGTTGTTGCCAACAGCCAGGGGATATAAAGGCCCACAGAGATAGAGGAAAGTGTCAGAGTGGCAGTGAGATAAGAGGGGCGACTGGCTGCTCCACCCTTTACCTTAATTCACCCCTGCTCCTCTCTGCTGTATGTAGGTCAGCCACGCGGTGCTCAAACTGCACCCAGTGGATAGACAGGATAAAGTTCTAGTCGGGGTTAAAGAGGTTATTCTGTCTACAGTAATTGGATTAAGTTTTAGTTTCCTCTCTTTGGTTTATATTGCTTTTCATTGTGTTTCATTAAGTCTATTTTGCTCTTGGACTTAAATTAATACCTATGTTCTACATAGAATATAGCTTTACTACTCTTTAACGTGGCTCTTTTATCAAACTGTAATAATAAAGTGCCACAAGAGTGATGCAAAGTGATTTTTGTAACACATTTATTTAAGCATTGGTGCTCATGTGTCTCCCTCATTCTGTCTGAGCCTCCTGACTCTTGGTGTCAGGTGTAGCAGCCATGTGTTTTAAGTATGTGAAGGAGTTTACAGCCCAAGCTAAGAGAGGGGAGGAAGGAAGGAGGCATGCAGGGAGAGAGGAGGAACCGCCTTGCCTCAGGCACTGGGTCATCTCAGGTGAACCAGCTCTCTGGGCAGGTGGGTGTGGCCTCTAAGCTAAGTGGGAGGAGTGTGTTGACACAGAGCAAGTTAGAAGGACAGTCATAAATTAATATTCATGCAATCCATGGATCAATCTACTTTTATTAAATAAATGTTAGTGGGAAAGGATCAGGGAAATATTTCCTTTTTATGGCCATGCAGAAGGAGCTCCTACTAAAGAAAACATATGCATCAGTGATAGACTGAGTGTGCGTTCTTTATGACAGTAAGATTCATGCAGCACTGAGAAATTTACCTCTGTCAGAGAAAACAAAGAGCAGAAGAGCCTTTAAGAGAGCAAAAACAAAGTGAAAGTTTGTGCAGGGTGGGGGCTCGAGGTGACAGATGATTTCCCAAGTTTAGATATGCAGCATATGGAGGGAGGAAAAGAGAGAAAGGGAGAGAATTTGGGCGGCGGCGGGAGAGCGAAAGAGTCTGCAGAGGGAGGAGGAACGTAAAAGGAAAAGAGAGTCTCTCTGCTGTGCGGGTTTCTTGAGGTCACAGTACTGAATATCACAGAGGAATGTGGAATGCTGACTCGCTGCCAAGGCAAACACACACTGGCCGCATCACCACCGCCGCCCCAGTGGCTGTCAGGGGTTGTGTTATACACACACAAACACACACACACACTAGCATTCACACGTATACCGTGTATATGCATATACAGCACTGTCTCAAAAAGAGTTCTGTATACACACGCATGCACACACACACATACAGGCACCTGTATAAACACTAATGCTTGTAGCACCTGCAGAAGATTTTCTCTAACTCTAGCTGACAGTTTGATTACTGCAGGGATCAAACACAAAGTTTAGGTTGAATTTATTCATAGCTTTCTGCAGCTCTAATTGCATGACTGGAATATTCTTGCTTCTAAAATAATAATAATAATAATAAACGTATTTATTATTGATGTGTAATGTATGGAGCATTATAACAGACAATCCAGGGAGTTGTAAGCTATTTCAGCTGTGACCCACAGACTCAGGAAGTACACACAAGTAAAGACGTGTGTCTACGTTAATGCACAGAGGGAATGAGTCATTCACTGGAGGTTAGACAAACTTGTTAAAACACACACACACGCACACACACACACACTGATCCAGTGACTCATGCACCATGCACACACATGCTCAGCCAACATTTGATGTTTTGTCAAGGATCTAGGTTATATATGCCACTGACTAAAAATAAATGTAAAGATGAAGAGAGATGGTCTTTGAAAACTTCAAGCACCGGCGAGGATAAATATTAGATGAGCTGCTGATCTAAAGGCTGAGACTCTTCTGTTTGTCCTCCATGTAGCAAAGTCAAATGAAATTCATTATGAAAAATTTGCAATCGACTGAATGGAGGCCAGGGCAGTATTTTCAGATGCAGAAGGTCCAGCAGCTAAAGCTGCATCAGAGGAGCTGATGAGCAGCAAACATGCGGAGGAGCCAGGAATCTGTGTGTGATTGTCAAAGCATGTTCTCCTGGTGATTTACCTGCTCCTGCTCCATAAAACTAACTCGACAAATTGCTGCGTCTCCATTCCTGGTTGTTATTTCTAGCTGTAGCGCATGTAATCGCTGTGTGTCCCACCCTTTCCCGTGTGTGTGTGTGCATGAGTACGTTTTATGGTCTTTTTCTTTTCCACCACCCTCCCTCTGTCTTGGAGCACGCCAGGGTCATAGGTCATAACAACTAAGCTGCGCCGTGGTTGTTTGAAGTGGTTCGCTGCACAGATGCACACACACACACACACACACATACATGCAGGTCATGTCAAGACAAACAGCCTTCACACCTAATGCCTTGTTCACCCCTGATTCTCCTTCTCTAGATCCTGACAGCCAAGAGGAAATTGAAAGAGTGAAAAAAAAACAGCTTTTGCTGTTCTTCTTTTACTTTTTTAAAATTGCTTGGAGCTCCTCTGCTGTTAGTCACGTTAGCAAGTTTTGACAACTCCTTTTGAAACAGGAGAATTCACGTGTGCAGTATGCATGAACAAAGAATTGGTGGATCTTGTGCAACAAAGGACAAAACTCAGATGAAGAGATAGTCAGGTATAAGTTGCAGAGTTTTGAGCCTTGTGTCAAAGTCAGAATCTCTGGACTAAAATGGTTGGCAACATATTTCCCATTCAACCTAAAATGTCTCAAAATATTCATGAGGGTGCGCCATTTCCTCTCAAATTCTAGACATTTATATATTAGCAAGGTATAGGCTTGCATCAGGAAACCTCAGTTTAGTCAGACAGTACAAAAGTTATGAGACAACTTTTGGAGAGGTTGGCATCTAAATTATGAATGAAGCAGGACATAATTGGTACATTTTGTTACCTAATTGAGCCTAGAAAATTTTCAAGCATTTACAATAATTATCACCAGTTTTATTTATAATGTGCTTTCCTCATGAGCCAAGGTGGCCCAAAATGCTGTGCACGACATAAAAATTAAAACAAGGTTAAAACAGATACAGACAATCAAATAATACATTAAGGGGGTATTGCCCTCATGGAGCTTTGTGCTGAAGGCTAATGAGTTAAAATGAGTCTTTAGTTGATGCTTAAGTGATTGCAATGATGCAGATTGTCTGACGGCCAACAGTTCCAGATCTGAGCCATCATTGAGAAGGCCCGATCAGATCACCCCGAGTTTTACGTTTAGTGCAACTAACAGTAAGTCCTGTCCAGCCGACTGAAGTGCCCGTGATGAGACATGTATGTTTCAGTGGCGGCTGGTGAATTTTTTTTTGGGTGGGGCTCACTTTTTATTTTTATTTTTTTATGTTAGTTCTTGTGAATGGTTTTTATCTTGAGAGGCGCTATATAAACGATCGTTATTTTCTTTATTTGCAGGTCCGTTTTTCAGATGCGCTAACCACATATCACCACTAGGGAACGCCAAATTACCATTCTTATGCTTCACACAACTTGAAATCGATGGACTTTGTTGCTAAGTTAGCAACAAAGTTGTTCCAAAAACATGCTTCATATTGACCAATATATGCAAACCTCACACACACTAAACAGGAAGAGGCTCTTTTAAACGATAGAATCTACGTTTTCTACCTCAACACCACCCAATGACTGCTAAATGAAAAGCAAAACAAAGCTATTTTCATGAAGTCAAAAGCTAAATTCTGTCTTACCTTGCTGGTCAAAATAATCCATCTTATAGTAAAAAATCCACTTGGTTCGTAGAATCCAATGATAAAAAGATGAAACTACTAGTTTTCTCCATAGTCAACGTTAGCAGCAGCCCCACAACAACAAAGGATGTTGAACTAGCCTGTGGAGAACATTCCGGTTCTGTCTGGGCTGGGTGAGCTGACCAATCAGCATCCTCCTCCTGATCTGAGCAGACTCCCCCCGTTTGCTTGTGATCGCAACCATATGCGCCCAACAGCTCTCCTATTCCTTGTCGTTGGGGATCCAGCGCGCATGCGTCAGTTAGCCCGTATTAAGTCAATGGTAAAGATTGCTGCGACCGCGAGAGGACACGTGACAGGAAGTACGTAGACGTTTCGGCCGTTTTAAAAGTATTAACTTTATTAAACTACAATTAAATGCAGATTACACACAGCACTTACAGCCCATAAGGTGTATAGATCGTTTAGTTTAAATTTTATGTTTTTTTAAATCCATTTTGTGATTCCTCTCTTCTTCTTCCTCTTCCTGTGAGACTGGTGGGGCGGCGCCCTAGCGCCCCCTATGGACGAGCCGCCACTGGTATGTTTAGCAATGCAGCTACGTTAGGAGGAGCACTGTCAAGCAAAGCCTCAACAGCATAAACCAAGATTTTAAAATTATCCCAGTAATTCACCTGAAGCCTAGCCTGGCAAGCCATCCTATATATGTGAATATATAGTCTGGCCAAACTGTCTCCGCATGCTGCTGGACAATGAACAATAGCTACGTTTACATGCGCTAAATTTCCCCAATCCCATTCAAATCTTAGTTGATCGGAAATCCCAAATCTCAGTTTACATGGACACTAACTGGAATGATCCGATCACGCCGCGATGCCCGCACTATAGCTTGCGCATGCGCAGACTTGTCTTTCCCAGAAGAGAAATTGTAAACAAACGCCATCTTGTCATCACGTCTTTTCCCTTGCATTTTATTTGCTTATTCTCTAGCTTCGGTGAATTCCCGCTTCCTGCATCTTTAGATGCACTTTAGATGCACTTGAGTGTATAACTCGGCATTTTTAGCCGTTCGGCCATTGAGACGTTGAGTAATATTGATATTTCCAGTAAAAAATAGCGTCAGCAACAGACCACTTCTGTTTACCGCCCGCCATGTTTTCGATCTGTCCTGAGCAGGCGCAGAGGCGAAAAGAGGGCACGCTGCAGTTGCGCACATGCGCAGTGGGCATTATTTTACCCCAACGATCCGAATGGACGCCAATCGAATTGACGATCGGACAAAACCACCTCTCTCAATCGGAATGAAATTTCATTCGGATCAGGCCGAATCGGATCAGAATATTCCGATTGACATGTTTACATGACGAATTTTTGATCCGATAGGGCGTTCAATCCGATTACTTGTGCCCATGTAAACGTAGCTAATGTGACGTACTCACCGCTATGGATGTCAGTCAACAGGGCAGCCCGCCATACACTGTTGAAGAAGACGCAAATACATCCTTTTCCTAAGTAAAGGACCAAAGTCCCTTTATCTGCTATTGAGTCAAAGAAAAGCCCAATTCTAAATAGTCCAGAGTTGATTTCATCTTAGTTGTTCCGCTCCGTTGCATCATCCCACCAAACTGATAGAGTGCTGTGATTAGCAAGGCACAGTTCAGGCCTGTTGAGGCTAGACTGACATGCAGAGCAAAATCATTTCGCTTCAGCTACTGTCTAGATTTCTAGGCTACCAGAGGCCAGTGCAAAGTCACCCAGACAGGCGTGATGTGCTCCCATTTCTTAAACCCTTTCCTCAGAGTTCTAAACAATCTGCAGCCTCACAATTGAAGTCTGACTTACTCCAGCATACAAAGAACTATAATAATCCAGTCTCGATATAATAAATGCATGTCTCTAACTCAAGACAACAGTGATTTAATCCTAGCGAGTCGATGTAACTGAAAGAAGCACAATCTTTAAACATAACATCTAATTTCACCCCAAGATCGGTGACAACTGTCTTCTCATACGGAGCTAATAAAGCAAGGTCATAGCAGGGGTTCAACAAACTCCTCTACCTAGGTTTACAAACTGTAACCTCAGTCATCTTCTCATTAAAGTTCAGGAAATTTAACGCCATCCAGGATCTGACGTCTCCCAAACAGTCCAAAAGTAATTTAATTGAGTGCATTGATCCCTGTTGCAGTGGGAAATACACCTAGCAGTCATCTGCATAAAGGTGGAATTTAATGACTTGTTTGTGGAAATTTGACCCTAATGGCAGTAGGTACACAGCAAACAAGAGTGGGCCAGGAATGGAGCCCTGTGGTACCCCTCCATTTAAGGTTCACGCAGGAGGATGAACACTCCCCCATTATGACCCTGAAACTCCAGTCTTGCAGATAGGATCTCACCCACTGCAAGGCTGACTCTGTGAGTCGGCCATGTATTAATTTTTTTACCAAGGTATTGTTTGTCCTAATTGGTATATTTAACAAGTCACCAATTGTTGCAGCCCAGTGAGACACTGGCTTCAAGTTTGACAGATTCCAAACTTAGTTACTTAGTTATTTAATTCATCCAATGACAAGGTGATCTGTCACTTGAGGTCTGTACTTATGGTACTGTAAAATCCTCTGACACGTTTGTTGTTTGAAATAATAAGTCAAAATAAACTTTCTGCTCCTAATTTTTTTATTGTTGTTTTTTAGTCCTTTAGTTGTTTTATAAAATTAAGTAGATTTCAGCTACCCCCACCCCGAGCTTCTTTATAATTTGCGCACATGTGTATTTGTTTACATGGTTGCTCACACATGTACAGCCAGGATGTGTGTGCGTGTGTGTTTTTTGTCATTCTGTCCACACCCTGTCATCTTTCTCCCTTGCTCCCTCCATCCTTCTGGTTTTTCCCCTCATTCGCTCGGAGTTGTGCTGTTGAGAGAACCGGGCCTGGAGTCAAAAGTGCAAGTGTGCCGCTTGGCTGATGAGTCACAGGGAGTCAGAACCCCCCACCCCCCACACTGTTTGTAAATATGTGGTTAGCCTAATTGAATGCAGCTTCAGTTCCCAACAACTTTCATTTTTATGTGTGTGTGTGTGTGTTGTGTGTGTGTGCAACCACAGCTGTAGCAGCAGGAGTAAGAAAATGACACACCGCTGTATATAAAACACACATCAATAGCATTGAAGTATCCAACAGTGCACACGCACGCGCGCACGCACACACACACACACACACACACACACACACACACACACACACACACACACACACACACACACACACACACACACACACACACACACACAGAACAACTATAACATCTTTCCATAATTACAGGCTGTAAGGTCCCAGTGTGGAGGCTGTGGTTTGGCTGGTCCTCCTGTCTCTCCATTAAGACACTAAGCAGCGTGTGTCACTCAGCACTTGGACGTCTCCTCCCCCTGAGGTGGCAGCTGGGGGCCAAAAACACAGATATAAACACACAAACCTTGTCTTTGATCATATCACTATAGGAGGGCCATATAAATATTATCACTGGGGTTTAATGTCGTCATTGTTACCATAAACTACAACTTGTCTGCTTTTCCTCTTATTTTAAAGCATTCGGTTCTTCAAAAGTCGTCTCAGGTCTCGTTATAAACGTTAGTAAATCTGAAGTCAGACCAGATTTATCTTAAACATGCAATCAAATAAAAGTCTGGCTGAGACATGCCCTTGAAATCATTTCTATTTAGCCAAAATGTCCTCATCTTCCCTCGCTTTAGTTCTCATGTTAGTTTTTGTGTTACTGTATTTGAGCTCATAATCGTCACCAACATCTATTATTTTGACCTTTGCCCCAAACCCTGCCTCTACTAATCTAGCAGGGTTAAACCAAAAGTAAGCTTCCCTAAATCTCCCTCAGCTTCTTTTTTTATTACCTTCTTAACATCTCAGACTTAGTCATTTACCATGTAGGTGCTTAAATATTTTAATTATAGCTAATTGGATTATGTCTTCCTTTATACGCCCAAAAGCACCTTGTACAGAATTAGACTTTATTTTAACCTATTTTTACTTCCCTACCTTTTCCTCCCCCTGCTGCTGCCTTGATTTAACTTAATGATCCATGAGCCTTTTGGTAAACAAACATGAGAAGATTTTCCCCAGATTTAAACTCATTGACGTCATCTTGGGTAAATCTAGATGGCGATCCGGCTGCAAATCCTATACTGCTTTTCCCAGAGCAAATTCATCTTTAAACTTGGACTACATTAAGCATCTAAAAACCTGTGAATATGGCATTTGAGGTTTATTTAAAAAAGCAACTCGTGAGTCACACTTTCTGTTGTCCACATAAAGTTTTCAAGTGTTTATTTTCCTGAACACAACATGAGGTTACAGGAATGAATAACTTTTGCTTTGTTTTATTATTGTAGGTGATTGCTAGGAGCTAAAAGTAAAAGTTAAAGTGTTTTTATTTGTACACAAAATAGCATGAATCAGGTCAGCGTCATTAACAAGCAAGTTGCAAAGATGCTGATATCAGAAGCAAGTGAATATTACTAAAACAACCCTTTATTTGGTCAAAATGAGGAGAGAAATCCTCACTGCAAACCATCTAAAATAGCATTTATTTGAATTTTTATCCAAAATGATGTGTTTGATCAAGACGAGCCTGCATAAATGCCTCAAGCAGCTACTTAAATCACTGTGTCCTGCTCTCCCAGGTGCTTTTGCCATAACTAAACACCTTTTCACTCCTCATCAGTCCCATAAATCACCACAGCCTGTAAAAGTAGTTACTTATCAGCTCTTCTGTAGTTAACGCAGGTTTGATTGACCTCAGCTGACTTGTGCAAACCAACGGTCAGGTCACACTTACCTCCCGCAGTGATTTGATCTCTCTTTGACTCAACCAGTTTGTGTGTGTGTGTGTGTGTGTGTGTGTGTGTGTGTGTGTGTGTGTGTGTGTGTGTGTGTGTGTGTGTGTGTGTGTGTGTGTGTGTGTGTGCGTGTGTGTGTGTGCATGCGTGCGTGTGTGCGTGTGCGTGTGTGTGCGTGTGTGTGTGACAGACCCATAGTGTGAGACTTCTGACCCTGCCTGGTGTTGGTAATGACCGATTAATCGACTGGTGACAGTATCCCTCAGGCCCAAAGCAGCTTATCCTCCCTGGGGAATTGCCAAAACACCCTGACATTTTATGTGTGCTACACAAATGTGGGCTTGTGTGTGTGTGTGTGTGTGTGTGTGTGTGTGCGTGTGTGTGTGTGTGTGTGTGTGTGTGTGCGCGCGTGTGTGCGTTGCACTGCTTTAGCTGACTTACTAAACTCAAAGCACAATCATGAATCACTCTAGACTACATCAGTTCTGCCGTCATATAGAAATCCGGCTGCTGGATTAGCTGAATATAGTCCAAATGCAATATACATAAAATAATGAATGAGTGGGGAAAACATACAGCTGTGCAGACTTTCAGACAAGCACACAAACACACACACATGCACACATGTGCATAGACATTGGCTGTGACAGTAAACACAGTTTAAACCCACTCGAGGATTACAAATCCACTTATAGTGGGTCAGCCTGCCCGTGTCGGCTGCAGATCCCACTCTGAGCCTGTACTGCTTTATGTTGCACATTAAAAAAAGACTCACAAAAGTCCTGTGTAGCCTAGCTGCAACATATAACACAAGTGTGATGTTCACTAAACAGCCCTGATGCTGATCACACTGTCTGATGGGCATGGTCATTTGTTTCCATGAGGTTCTCTGATGGCTAACCTGATGTGGCTGTTGGTGACTAAAAGTACTGCAGACATAGAACTGAGAGACAGAATGCTAATTTTAATTTAGAATTAGATCTATATGGAGGACATTCTGTACTTCCAAACAAATTCTGACTGTTGAACACACGTATTTGTCACAGTTTGGTCAAAAAGTGTCTTACAGCAAATCTGCACAACCAGCTAGCTTAAAACAGTTTTTCATACCTCTTAACAACGTTCTAACATAGTATAGCTATAAATATACTGTGGAGAATAAAATAATAAAAAAAAGTAGTTTTTATCTAAAAGCCTTAGCTAATAACACGGCTCGGACCGAACTTCAGGAGTGGACTGGCCATCTGGCATATCTGGCATCGTCCAGGTGGGCCGCTCGCCTCGGTGGGCAGCTTACCCAATGTGGGCTCATCCAACTACCCCACCCCCCACCCCATGGGCTGGAGTACTCTGTCCCACCTGTGACGGCCGGCAGGACAGAGTACTTTCTATACTTCCCTGGGTCCTCCCTCATCACACACTCACGTATTTAGCAACAGAACACCACTGGTGTGAGAGGTTCTCTACTCAATAATATCAGAGAAGCAGAAACAGCCGGCTGCTACCACTTCAGCTTTAGGACAAACTACCAGAGTCCCAAAAAGAAAAACACCATTTGAAGTCATGGACAACAAAAGATGTTTGGACCGACTGGTGTTTAGCGCTCTCTCGTTTCCTCTCGCAGTGCGAGTTCTGGTAGAAGGTGGGCGTGGCCAAGGGATGATAGCTGACGGGAGGGGTGAGAGTTTCGTGTTTGTGTTTAAAAGCTAGCTTGTTTTGCAGGTTTGCCATTGCAGCGTTTGTTTGCAGTGTACTCTCCCTTTATTCCCAATTTGTCTCCAACCCCCCTAAAGCTTCCTAATACTTTCTAACTCAGGGTTCTTGAGGGGTTCCAGATGTGCATGATGACTGCAACTACCTTGCAAATATTCCATTTACAATTCAACAGCAAGGCCCTGCTAATCAGACGAGGAAATTGAGAACCCTTACAAATGTTTTGGAGGCATTTTGGAAATTCCATCTGTTTTGCAGTTTGTCACCAACAGCGGCAGCCCGATGAGACACAGACTTAAAATACAACCAAGGGAAAGGGCAGCAGCATTTGTGCCCACATGTTTTTGTACTGGCATGGTCCAGTGAAGGAATACGTTGTCTGAATGAGTAATGATACATATGATATTGACTTTAATCACATCTGTTTATGTGATTTCATCTGCCTCGATTCCCTTTAGACCTCCCCTAGTTCTTGGAATGGACCGCTGCTTGGTCTGCCAAAAATAATCGCTTGTTTGCTGCTATTTACTTAAATCTGTCAAAGAGGCACTGTAGGAGCCCATGCTGTTATGGTTCTCTTTTGCTCCATAAGTACAGTATGTGTGTGTGTGTGTTTGCAAGTGTGTGTGTACACAAGAACATGCCAGCGTGTGTAATTTTCTATACTGTCCTCTCAGTTATGTGATAGAGTCCGACGTCTCCAGGCGTCCACAGCCAGTCAAACGTTCACTTTCTCTCCTCAACACACAAAGACGGCCGGGGCCAGATAGCTAGAGAGTGTGATACGCCTCAGAACCTCTCGGTGAGTAGAAAGCTGGCAGAGGCAGCAGGATCATCTCAACCTCTCTCAGCGTGAGACCAGAGGGCTGAGAGGGAAAAAATGACACCCTCAGAATTTAACACACAACACGGAAAGCGTCAGACAGCGGTGCTTTAGGGGGTGTTTGGTTTGGACCCTTTCCTTGGTCAGATGAGCGATGTCAGTTTTCCTTCTCCTTTATGAAGTATTATAGCAGGGCAGAGTAAATGGTCATAGTGCATGCAAGGTGAAAACATGCCAGGCAGATGTCAGCTCACACCTTCTGGACCTCTTACGTCATCCTGTCTCCATCTTTTATTTATTTATTCATATATTTTCCCCTCCCAACCCGTCCGTCTTTCATCTTTTCTTTTACACTTTGGGGTCTGGAGACAGCTGGAACTGGGTCCACCATCATCCAGAGATAGATCCCTTAAATACCACATCCTTCAAATGTGCACACACACACACACACACACACACACACACACACACATGCACACAGCACCTGGCAGGGTGAAGAAATGCTCCTCAGACAGAGGATAGACATTAGAAAACAACAAGAACAAAAAATACCCTTCTGATTAGGGGAGGGGGGAGGGGGGGTCATAAATCTTCTCCCATTGATGGTTAAATGGTAAACACATGTCAAGGCTGTCTTCCCAGTTCAGAACTCGTGGAGCGTCACTTTTCTTGGTACCAGTGATGATCCTGCCACACCCAGTCTCCAATGATGCTTATTCCATTAAGACATTTCTAAGCAATGACTGGATGCCAACACTTCCCCCCGTCACCAATCACATAAAACATCCCATCATAGAGTCTTCAAATCTGTAAATCCAGCTGCCTTACACAACCTAAACACAGAGCTAGCACTTTTAAGGCCTGCTTTTCTCTGACGTCTTAGGTTTACTTTAAGTATAATTATATTTACGTATATGCTAGCAACCAGAGTAAACAAAATTTTGAAAAATTACTTTTCGCAATGTCAGCAACCAGACAAAAGCAAATGAAATAAACAAGGTTTATTTAACAAAACGCCGTTCAAAAAGGCTAAGAATGAAACAAAAGTATGGATCTTTGTTGTAAATAGATGGGAACACAATGATTGAAAGAGCATGGTGACTTGGATAAAGTCGCTGGCTCTCTTTAGGAGATTAAATATCCCAAACGGGGCATTTTCAATTCTGTGTTGACATCTGAACCCTCAAGTATAATTGAGGGTGTTAATGTTGGGGGGAAATTTCAAAGATGCTTTGTTTCTCCTTTTGAAACAGCTGAAAGTCATAAAAGTTGAAAACAATGCAAAAAGGCACCTCATTATACAAAATATACTTTGCAAAGGACAACCTGCCAAAAGTTAATGTGTTTAGAGAACCACCAAAGGATCAGGGTACAAAAATGGGGGACTGGAACATTGTCAGAGGAGATTAACACTTCAAAGGTACAGGTCAGCCAACGCTGCACAGAGAGAGATGAAAGATTAGCATTTAATGTTAAAGAACTTCAACTTGTGCAGCTTCCTGTCTTTATGCAAGAGTAATGAGACTAAAGTGCTCGCCCTCATTTTAAACTTGGAAAGGAACTCTGAACGTGCAGATCTACCAGTCTCTGTTTTAAGATTCCATGATCTCCAGAAATGTAAAAAAAGTCAAAGAAGTCTTTTTTATTTCATTTGAAAGTGCCAATTTAAGTGAGCAACAGTCTTCATTAAACAAGTCATAATCCATTAAAGCAAATTATAAGTTAGTCTCAATCTTATGTCTGTGTGACCCTTAGAAGCAGAAATGATTCAGGTCTTATCTGAGCATGAGGGGGCGGCACGGTCATCTTTTCTAAAATAGGCAAACTCACATGGATCCTCGGTTTAGCGTTGCAGGCGTCAAATGCTGCTGGCGTCAAATGCTGCTGGCCAGACTCCAGTTATGAGTAGTTCAACTTTGTGTTACAAAATAAAACAGTCTGTGTCGCACAAATGATGATTTTCAGGAATGCACAGGAAGAATTCCAAGTAACTCAAAAAAAGTCAATTTTAATTCCGACCGTCAGTCTTGAAAGGACGTAAGAGCGCTCGATGACAAACGTGCCATGGACGTGTTGTTTTTGCTTTTATGGTCTGGAGGTGAGATTGAAACTGACAGCATGTTGTACTTCAGATAAAAACGTTACTAACAGAGCAGATCTGACTGTGATTTTATTGGTTACACACTGGATCACTTCCTCCTCTCAGCCATCAGTCATGGTGGCGCCTGCACGTACACTAGCTCCCATTATTTCCCCCTTCGGAAAAAGCAATACAACCAAATGAATGTGTATATGTGAGTGTCATCAGCAAACTGTGTTGCTCAGCTTTAATAATGCCTTCATTCCCAAAGGAAGTAAACGGCCGTTATATAAGTAAATGTAGTGTTTTCTAGTCGTTGCTGCTCCGATAGTTTTAGGTTTCTGTGTTCATGAGAATAAAAATGGTCACAAGCTCAAATGTCGCCTTTGCCATGTGGTAAATCTGAGCTTCATACAGTCAGATTTAGACTGGATGCATCTTGTCACCAGAACAAGTGAAAGTTTGTGATTTATGATCAACTTAAACCACATTTAGATACATTTGATCACGACTTGGCATCTAAATCCAAAACTGTGCAGAGCTGACGTTTGTTTGTGTCGTTGCCTAAATTTCAGATTTGTTGTCTCAGTGTTGCCACAGTGCTGCGGCTACGATAAACATATTACATCTGCAGAGCATTTGCTGAGCACCACGTAGCCGCTGCATTCACTGAAACAGTTGTGGATAACCGGACTTAAACCAGAGTGTACATAGAAAATGTTCTTTACTCACATAAAAGCAACCAGATATCATTTATATTAATAATGTTTTTATTTATTTTATCAAATATATTTATGTTGCTGTCACCTACTGACCTCTGCTGTCTGGTCTGCTTTTGTCTGTTAAAATCACATGATCTAAAACATTAAACCAATCAGATCCCAGAACCAAAGCTCACCTCACAAACCTACAGTGTTAGTGCATTTTCCACTATGTAACTAACAGACCATTATGCTTTCTGTAGTCAAAGTGTAAAACTGTTGCACTGTATCGCTCTAAGACCCAGTACACACGTAGCAGGACATCCCACAAAACAAAGATGTTTCTACCATTTATCCTGTCATCCACACAAAAGTGAAGATATACGCCACCAAAAACGATTCTTTCAAAAACCTCGACCAAATTTGAGATTTACGAATTCTCCATGTCAGCATTTGCTTTTGGACGTTTTAGGTTTCGTAATGACAAATAACAGGTCACACGTGTGACTTGTGTTTACTTGCTAGCTTGTTTTACAAACTCAATAACTGCTTTATGTAGAATCCACATGTAAAGGACAAAGTGGTGTGGGAATTTACCAGCTCAGTGGCCTAGTGGTATGAGTGTCCACCCTGGGAGATCGGGGTTCAAATCCCAGTTGGGTCATACCAAAGACTTGAAATGGGACCCAATGCCTCCTCGCTTGATACTCAGCATTAAGGGGTTGGATTGGGGGGTTAAACCACCAAATAGTTCCCGAGCGCAGCCGTGTCTGCAGCTCACCGCTCCCCCAGGAATGGGTCAATGCAGAGAACAAATTTCACACACACCAGTGTGTGTGAGAACTAGTGGAACTTTAACTTTAAGGACTCGTATTGCTACCTATTCTTGTCCAAGGAATGAATTTCCTCAAAGACGTCGAAGATTTGGGGAACTACTGCCACCTACAGGCTTGGCATGCCTATGAATGTGCTGGATGTTTTTCTGAACACGAGGTGGTATAGACCCACATTTTTTCTGGATATTTGGTTTTACTAAAACCTGGCTGTGTGTACATGACCTAATTGTATTTAAAATGCATCACACCAGCTGTGTCACAACTTTCCAATGTCCACAACTTAAAATAACAAAAAAAACTGCGTACTTTCACAAAGTAATGCCAATAACATGGGACATTGGAGTTTACCTTAATAATAACATTAATTTAACAAAATAAATTCACATTCAGAGCCTGAACTTGAACTTGAACCAGGCTTTCCGTTTCTCTTCCTCTCCCCCATTCTCCCTCTCCCTCACTGTTGGGATTAGGGAGCAGAGGCAGCATCAAAGGCCTGTCACCACTAGAGTTAATGGAGCATCACACGTGTGCATTCACACACACAGGCATGAGAGACAGGTCCTGCAACTTGAGACGGGGGCATTTGGAGATTTGGGACGGGGGTATTAACAGCGTAGAAAAGAAGGGTGAGAGGGCAGGCAAGGGGAAGCATGTGTGAAAATGAAATGTTACAGTGCACTTTTTAATGAGTCCACGTGTGAGAGTTCATTTATGAAAAAAAGAGCAGAGAGGTCACGTTTAAGAGTCCTTTGAGTGCATAAGGGGAGTTTGTAGTCATAAGGAGCAGTGAAGAGAGGCACTTGTTCTGTGTAAAGCTTAATGTCATGCTTGCTTACACTTCAAACAGAAGGTCCACTGGAAAGAAATGTATCCTGTTATCAGACCCGCAGTCGCAACAGGCAGCCATACGTTACGTACATAACTACATACAATGGCTTCCTGAAATATATGCATACACACAAACACACGCATACCAACATAGCTGGGTTAACAGGGTACAGTTCCTGTTGCTTTCTTGATCAAACAATGGGAGCTCTATTACAGGCCTGACAAGCCAGACTGTGCCAAGGGAGAGAAAGGGGAGAGACACAGATAGAGGGAGAAAGAAAGGGAGAGGATAGAAACAGAAGGGGCAGCAGGCT
This sequence comes from Aphyosemion australe, assembly GCA_006937985.1. Classification (NCBI taxonomy): domain Eukaryota; kingdom Metazoa; phylum Chordata; class Actinopteri; order Cyprinodontiformes; family Nothobranchiidae; genus Aphyosemion; species Aphyosemion australe. Next base: position 3,991,849 of record SSNS01000022.1, read on the forward strand.
GAAAAGAAGCAGTCAACAAAACAAGCTTCTTAGAAAAAAACAAAACAGGAGAATAAGGAGAAAGGGGGCGATTTAGTTACATACAGGACATACTTTAGAGTTTTCCATGGTTTTGTCTTCATAGAGCCCCAAAACACAACGTGGATTCAGTTACCAGAATCCAGGTTTCCACCTGCAAGCTAAACCTGAGACATGCAAGCATTCTTTTTGTTCTGCATGTAGTTTTGTGCTCTGGCTGTTTACCGGTCCACACATCCGCGGGCTTGTGTTGTTTTACGTCAGGAAACGGTCAGCCTGTGTTTTGTTCCCTCCTGTTTGACACTAATGTGTACAGAGCCCCTGTAAGGACACAACCTTTGCTTGGAACAAGCCAACTCTGTGTTTCCCCTCCTCCTTCTCCTCCTTCTCCTTCTGCATATCCTGCCCCGTCTCTCCAGGAAACGCTCCTCCTCCCTCCCTTCCTTCCTCCCTCCCTCCCTACTTTTCTCACCCCCTTCGCTGCTGTCTGGGCCTTTATCACTCCTCTGCCTCCTTCCTCTTTCTATCTATCTGTTGGGATGAAAGGCTGAGGGAGCGAGTACGTGTGAGGGGAGCATTCCCTGTCTGCGTGTTTGTGTGTGTGGGCACTTATGTGTGTTTGTGTGTACATGTGTCTTTGTCTCTGCAAGTGTGTCTTTGTGTGTGTGATTAAAATTCTGTTGACTCTAGCGGGCTGGCTGTATGAGGGCTTCTATTGAGTCGGAGCAGGTGGGCTCCTGCTACTACAGTCCTGCTAATCACTTCTTCCTCTGGGTGACTGACTGGGTCAGACTAAGGGCAGCGGATATACAGAACGGCCACTGTCAAGTGCAGCGCAATCGCCATGAGACATCTTATCTACTTGTTAGGTTGTATCCACAGGCTTTTGTTAGTGAAGTAGGTCACTAGTCCAGTTTCTTCTTACCAAATGTGCAGTGCTTTAAGAATGTCCTGCCTTTTAAGTCTCTTAAAAAGAGAAGAATGGACCGGTTAAATGATACTCAAACATAAGGGAAAGGCAAATTCCTTTATAGCACATCTTTAAATTCATTTACATTAAAAGTGATTAAATTCAACAAGTAAAACCTCGGTCACTAATGTCAGTCTATAAGAAACATCCGGTCCACATAGCTAGGGTTAGAGGGTTGTAGTACTATGGACTGGTCCTGGGTATGCTCATCTACGGCAGACTACCTGTCCATTAGAAGAAACATGACTTCTTTAACTTACATGTACCTTATAGAAATGTTAAATGGTGGTGGATCCACGTATAGCAGGACCTTAGCTAACTGCTAACCCTCAGAAAATTCCTCTCAAAGTTAGTATTTTATTTCATTAATGCTTTATTTTTTGTTTTAAACACTAATAAATGCTTACACCTAGGGGTGGGAATTTAACGCGTTATTTATGATTAATTAATTAGAAAAAAATGACGCATTAAAGATATACTCCTTCAAGCCCGAGCATCTCCCAAATGGGGTCCGAAAAAGTTTCACAATTTATGCCCGATATATCAATAAATATCATCAAGCTGCATGCACAAGAAAACAGCAGAGCCTGGGCTACAAACACAACTAAAACTACAATTAAATGAATCATGAAGAAAAGAAAGGAACTTTTTTACTGTTATGTTTTCTAGTTAGTAGAAAGCAGGCAGTCAGTAACTTTATCCACATGAACTTTATTACAGCAGGAGGGACAAGCATACACGCAGCATTCATCTTGTAACCCTCAGCAGAACTTCCCCTGAACTCTACACTACACCTCTATATATATTAGCAGTTCTCTGCTGCCACCTAGTGTTCAGTTCAGTACACATTTACAATGTTCCATGTTCATTTACACTTCATCAATAACACATATACAAATATTTACACATCCCAACAAATCCCACAATGGTTTCTTTTGTAATGAGACCAAAGTGATCCAATAGACCTGTGGTTACAGAAACATACTCATTAAAGTGTGTCATCTGTGCCTCTCTGACATTATTTTTGATTTTAAAAAATTGCTTGGGCGCAAATTGGCTTGAACGATTAAAATTCGATTGATCAAGATTAATTATTTACAAAGCCTCTGATTAATTAGATTAATTTTTTTAATCGAGTCCCACCGCTACATACAACACTTGCAAAAAGTGATCAATTGAGCACAACTAAGATTCAGCTTTCGGATTGTTTTTCCACTGTGACCTACAGCTCGTACTTCGTGGCTTCTCAGTTAGAATCTCACTGAAATTGTGACAATTTTGCAAGACGTTTTATGTTTGGGTGGTCGTGTAGGGAGAATATACACATTGTGACAGTCGTGAAAAGTTTCTTGCAGCACTTTAGTCACAAACTGTCTTATGCATTCTTACTTTAATCTAAATCACCAACCTCGCCTAAAGTTGGCTGTCTTTTTCTACAGCTTTTGACTTTAAGAGCTCTCATCCCAGTGAGAAACTAAACTACCTGTTAGATTTACCACCACACCAGAGAAGTGGAGCTTTTTCAGTCATTCTCTCTCATGTGTTTTAGTTTATAAAGATTTCCTGCTACCTTGAGTTCAAATAAGACATTTTACTAGCAGGAAGACCGTGTATTGCAACCAGATTACAGGAGTAAATTAATACATCTATGTTGATTAGCGCTCAAGGCCGTGCAGCACAGCTGCAGACAGTCGTCGCGTCACCCGTGGCCCTCTGGCTCTTAATAAATGAGGACTAGAGAATGACTGGGACTGCTGTGAATAATGAATGGTCACTGGAGTAAGAGCAGAACAACTATGGGATTTTTCTGAGTACATTTGTTATGAACGTGTTACATCTGTCATCTCTTGAGCTTTCTCAAATCCTTTTTTTCCTGCAAAACTCACAGAGTTCTGTCACCCCACAGCATGTCCTTGCAACAAAAGGTAATACTACAAATTCATTTTGAAACAAAACCTTTTTAGGTAATGCTATTTTAAAATATTAGTCAATTGGAGGCAGTTGGAAATAGCTCACCACGTAGTTCTACCTAGAGCTGTTCCCTTTCTGGACGATATCCAGTTCAAACTATACATGCACCAATCAGGTTGGCTGGTGAATTAACTGTGAAAAGCAGTCCCATCTAATCTCTGATTTAAAAAAAAAAAGTAGGCTTACATAAATTATCATGAGCTATGGGCTATTATTTCAGATGCCTTGGCCTGCAACCAAGACATTCTCAAATCTGGCCGGGATTGCAGCACTTTCTTGAGCGTGCCCCCGTGGTGTAGAGAGTACAGAAGGTTCATTGTGTCTTTTTCTGTCGGGTAAGGGAGGGAGAGCGTTTGTGTGCAACTTCTAGCAAGTACGTACCTTCCCCAAAAAAAACCCTCCCTAAGAATGTTGTAAAGCAGAGATGAAAGTCAGTGTATTAAATAGAAATCCACCTCCTGTTTCTTCCCTCCTTCCCCTCCCACTTTCCCTATTCCTCTTCATCCATCTCCCTCTCCTTTTCTCCTGCGTTGGTATTTTTTCTGTCAGGCTTAATGCCTGCTCACAGCTTCATTTAGGCTGCATGCGTGGAAATTGGGTAGGGGATCTTGTGGGTTTGTGTCGTTGGAGATAACCAGTGAGTGGGAGGTGACAAAGGTAGCATAAGCCATCAGTGTGAGTGTGATGTGCACGAGTGTGCGTGCGCGTGTATGTGTGAAAGAGAGTGTCTGCTTTAAGTGCAGGAATAGATCTCTGACAAATGGAAGTGCGGAGGGGTTTGCATCTGTCACTGTTGTTTAAAAAGCCAGAGGAGAGTTAATCTGAGCGAGTCACTCCTCCTTACGTTTGATCCCTGTCTCAGTCCGTCTTCTGTCGCTCTGCTTTGTTCTGCTTCAGGTTGTTAGTCGTCTCTTTGAGCTCTTTGACTTTTAATCATTCATCTTAATCAGTTTTTATTAAAAAACACAGAAAACAGAAAAGTAGAAGATAAAATCTTTGCATTTTAGCTATAAGCTAAGAGCCATACAATAGTGCAGAGTATTATTTTAGTCTGATCAGCGTGTTTCTAAACATGTTTTATATAAAGTAAAAGAGAACTTGAACAATCTTCTATATGCTGCAGATAATCAGAATTATAATCATTTAGGGTGTATAAACACGCGTTCACATGAACTGCATTAATTAAGATTGAAACTTTTTTCAGCATTTTCTTCTTAGCTTAGCCATTAGCTCATCAGTTTGGTCAGACCTAAACTCCATTTCTCCAAATTGAGGCTGATCAATGGTTCATAACCAACTTCAAAAGCTCTAAAAGATCACTTTCACATTTATTATCACTATCGGTTACATGTTTCCATGTAAATGTGATTTGGCTTGCGTACCAGAGTCGTTTAGGGCACACACGTCTAATAAACAATAACATAAACTCACATGGTCGATTTCTGCATCTTAAGCAGTCATTAAAAAATCATCCTCTCTTCAACCCTCAGCCTTCACTCATTCACTCATCTTCTTAACAGCTTAATCCTCAGCAGCAGGGTCACAGGAAGTCGTTGCCTCTCCAGCCGTCGTCGGGCGACCCTCGGCCTTATCACTAGTTACGTGTTTTATTAGTCATGTATAAATCCAGCTGTTGCCCTTTTACATTCACCTGGGATTTAACGTGTGATCCCTCTCATCATCAGCATCCCTGTTCCTGTCACCATGGCTCCCATATCCCTGTTAGTTCAGACAGTAATCCTCTCTAAGCAAGCCCTACTAGCCCTAATTCACTATTAGCTTATCAATAAGCCCTAATAATCACTATCAGCTGGGAAGTAGCCAAAGCAGGAGGATCTGCTGCTGTTAGCTGAGAGCAAAAGCTAATAAAAAGGCCTTATTGGGCCTTTCGCCGAACTGTATGATTCCTGGCTGAGCGCTGAGCCCCGGCCAGCCAGCGTGAGCTTAAACAGCCTGACACGGGCTTATTGATCACGCACGCTGGTTAGAATGGAAAAGAGCGGTAATGTGCTTGGAGCCAGAGCTGTGAACCCTAACACAGCAAGTCATTAACTTCTGATTTCACATTAACTGCACCATTTTATCCCTCCTCTTGTATCCTTTCTCAGCCTGCTTTCTCTCAGGAGAGAGTCAATCATTTAGGGTGTCAGTACTTCCACCGCAAAGCCCTCAAGTGGATTACATCACCACCTCTGCTAATGATGCGTTGTGTCACAAGCCCTCAGAGTGATGCAGCCTTCATACAATCCTCCACTAAACTATTTTCTTTCTTTTTCTTCTTGCTGCTTTTTCGTCTGGTATATAAAAATGGAGCCGTTTCCCCAGAGCTAAGCACGGTCCCAGTGCAGCACAGCACACATCTGCAGGATTGTGTAACAGGATGTGGAATTCAGTAACCTATCTAAGTCAACCGCTGGACACAGATACTGTTTTCTTACTCCTACAGCAGTTTTCCTTTAGGCTGGGAGAAAGAAAGGCGAGCAGATTTGATGTAAACAAGAGAAAAATGTATACAGAGCAGAAAGACGCCACCAATTAGAATGTTTGCATTAAGCTAAAAGTAGTGGAAAGAAAAAAGGTCTTGGCTAAAAGCAGCAGAGCGAGCGGAGTGCTGAATGGGAAGGAAATAAAGAGTTAAAGAAGAGAGTGATGGGGGGGGGGGGGGGGGGGGGGGGGGGGTAATTGCAGGAAAAGGGGATTATTAGTTTGTCGCTATCTCCAGTCTTGATGCTCCCAGACCAAGGCCATAGATAAGTGAAATCATATGGCTGTGTTGATGAATGCAGACGTTCCAGCGTTAGCAGTAAACATTCATTCAAACGCGCTCATTAAAACCGCTAACCCACTTATGTTATGGCCCAGATGGCTGCATGAACGTGAGTATGTGCATCTTCTCCCTCCCTTCTATGCAGCACACTCTTCTCCTTCTGAAGTGTTTTTACATGTTTTTAGCGAAATGCACTGAAGGACATCTGCAGCCGCGTGTGAAGTGGTCGCAGAAAATAAAACAATAAATTCATGAAATAACTGTCTGACCAGAGCGGCACTGAGCCAGCAAACACATCCCACCGTTACGGTAGGTCAGGGAGGATTTTTCTGAGCGAATAAAACTTAAAGGTAAAATGTCATTTAAAAAAAGAGGCTGTTTGCATGAAAACTAAATGATTTAATGAATGTGTTTGTCTGCTAGTGCCAGGTTTATTAGATAAGGTTTAATAATTAATAAACTGTTAGAGAGGAAAAGAGGTTTGTGATTTAGAATAGAGGTAAAATAAAACATTAACCAGCAGTTAAATGCATAAAAAATCAATAATGACCTAATAATTAAGGAAACGAGTGAATTTAAAACAATAACTGTTGCCTGACTGATGTTTTATTTTTCTATAGGAGGGATAAACTGTTGTTGCTGTAAATGATTAACTTCCCCCCACAAGATGCGTCTCAATACATTTCTACGTCCTTTTAAAGCATTTAAAAAATATAAAATAAATCCAAAAAAACAAAAAGAATCAACTTTAAAGCGTGACGGGAAGATGTTTCAGCGTGTTGTTACTGCTGTTTTTATTTTTCTTAATTAATCCTACTTAAATTTTTAAGTGCAAATCAGTGTTATTTTAACAAAACCAAAACAAAACTAAACGTTATTTTCTCCAGACTCCCTAGAAGGGCTCCTGGAAACTCTGAACAGAGCCGTGTTTCTTTAAGAACTGTTTAATGAATTGTAATTGGTGGCTAAAGAGTGTGATTAAATATTTTGTTTCTTTTTTCCGCTCAAATGAACGGGTGGTAAAAGTTTTATGTCAGCCCACCCTGCTCACAGCGAAACCTCAACAGCCCGGGAGGAATCGCTGGGCCTGGCAGCCATTTAGGAACTTCTTCACTTTCATTTTAGTCTGAGGAATTCCAAGGCCTCTGGTCATCTCACACCTTCCTACGGCCTTATTTCTGCACCCCCACCCCCCGCTCGCTCGCTGATTTGCCCTCCACCAAGCCTAAGGAGCTTTATGTGTGGGTTTGTAGGTTTTGGGCTTTACTCAACATCAATCCTAGCTGGACAAGGAAAATGCCTTAAAATGACTGAAATCCCCCCTAAAGCTGATAGTCCAGGCTTATGCGTTCCAGCGGGATCTAGATGGAGTTAGATTGAGTTATTCAGATTGAGGGATGTTTACACTGCAGAATTAAAGGAAATTAATCTCATGCACAATGTGTGACTAACGAACACCACCGGTAGATTTTATGAAGTGGAGAGGATTCATGACTGGAGAGGACAGCTCTAGAGGCAGGCAGTGAGGTCATGAAAAGCACGTCTTCATTATTTCATTACGTCACTCTTTTCCTTTTTTCTCCATCTCAATCTATCGTCATGCTGTAATTTTCCTCTATGTTTATTTTCTTGCCTTGCAACTTCCCCCGCTCGCCCATCCATCTCGCCCCCTCTCTCCTCTCGCTCCCAATTAACTCATGTAAACTTTACTTTCCCTCCTTGTTTTTCCAGAGGAAAGTGGCTCTGCTTTTGATTAAGCCCAGGGCTCTGCTGTAATCCCAGACCCCCCCCCCCAGCGCTCACACACTACCATCATACATCATATCATGCTTTCCTGTAGGATTTAACTCCTGCAGCCGGACACTGATTGTCTGCTTAGACTCATATTTTTCTAAAGATGAAACTATGTCAGATGTGCTTTGATTCCTGTTCGGACCGGTCCAACTTACAGGAAGTACGGAACGCCATGCTCCACACAATAAACTCACAAAGGTGTGGTTGAGGAGATAGACAGCGGTAGCACCTGTCTGCCAGCTGTTTGGTGTCCCTAGGGGAGGATCAGCCGTCTGACTGACGGGTGAGGAGGCTCGAGGCTGAGAGGCACAACACAGCTGTCCTCACCCAGATGCTGAGGAGGGACAAAATTCCTCTGTGTGCGTCTGTCTGTTTTGAGCTTGCCTCATTACTTTTGCATTCACACTCTTTGAGTTTTGAGTAGATTTGAGGTGTTGATGCTCGGAGAAGGATTGTTTGTTGGTGAAATGAACCGACAGAAGTGTTTGCCACCGATTTTGTTGCACTTTCTTTCACTACTTGATCTCATTCTCACTCTTTGTCATTTTGTCAAAAGGCACTTCATTGAAATTCATCGTCTTCATCTTAATCAGACACTTCAAAATTGTGTCTCTCCAGCGTGTGTCACCCCTCTTTTCTTTATTTTCCTCTCGTCTTCCACCTTTTTCCTCCCCTTCCTCCTTCCTCTCGCTTCTGCTCCCCTTCCTTCCCATGTTGCCTCTTCTTCTCCGGTTCCCTCCATATCCATTTTTCCACATAAAGCTGTTTTTCATAGAAGCCCGTGCAGCCTGGAATAGCATTCCCCCGGGCGCTGTAGGGTGAAACACTAGACTTTTCTGAGCCCAAGCCAAACAGATGCTGGCTCTTGGAGTCCAACCAGAATCGAGCCTTCATGCTTCTCTTTTTCTCTCTCTTTCTGTCTCTTCCACTCTTTCCCTTATCTCCTTTCTCCTTCTCATTCACTTTCATGCTTTTTGTCTGTTCTCATCCTATTCTGTCCTCAGATCCTCATCTTTCTTTCTGGTTTCTTATTCTCCTGACACTTTCTCACACTCTGGTTTCTGTCTGACTCTTTCCTTAGTCTCTGTTAAGGGCAACGTCTTAGTTTCCTAATCTAGCTGTGTCGTCCAAGCAGCCTGGCGTCGGGGCTCCGAACGCTCTTCAGCCTTTTCTCAGTCAGGTGCCTCCTCCTTATAGAAACAATCTTTGCTCAGAAACAAGACGAGGAGTGGAAAAATGTTTTTTTTTAACCAGCTCTAAATCCTACACTCAATCAACGTCCTTCCTCTTACTTTTTTATCGTTTCTGTAGAGGCTAAACCTGCGAGCCTCGCCCACTCTTTAACTCTCCCCGTTCCTTCCCGACTCATTTTCATTTGCTGTAACCCAAGGACCCTTACTGTTATGTAAATTGGCTAAACGCAGGCTCACACGCTCACATACTGTGCACACTCATGCCTGCACATACAAAACCTTTTTTCATCACATATGCACACACGCACGCAGTGCTAAAGGGCCAAACTCGGCTTTACGGCTTTTTGGCAAGCGTTCAACTCTTTCTCTCCAAGCTGCAGTGTTTACATGAGCTGCCAGTCACAACCAAATCAAAAGCTTTTCCCTCTCAGCTTGAAACAGTTGGGGAGCGAGGAGGTATGCTGAGAGTTAACCGTAGACGTTTGCGTGGCTGAGCATTGCTATTTGTGTAAGTACTGTGCTCCTCTGCAGCCACGTTAATAAGTGAAAGCTCCTACAGCTGGATGACAACTCCTAATACTGTCTGAAAATAATCAGGGTTAATTGCAGGCACTTACTTTTTACGTGCCAAATAAGAATTCCTCACTAGTCTCATCAGTTATTATCCCTTGTTGTTTGGAGTGTGTTATTATTGGTTATTTAATCACTCGACATCGTGATTATTACACATCTGGTTCTGACTGAACAGCCAATCACAGTCAGCGTGAACCCTCTGAACCCCAGGAAACATGAGCCTTTTATACAGTTATGTAACGTATTATAGTGGCTGCAACACACATTACATCACTGGTTAGATTACACAGGATCAGGTCCGCTCACACCCCAACACACACACACTCACACTCACTGCTCCGTGTTTTATTGCTCCACAAAGTGTTAGTGAAACCTTTTATTAGTCTTTAATGAATTCTACTCATTTTGTGAAGAGATGCTTTGTTGAGGGAATCCTGTGTGAAAATCTGTAGGCAGCGTCGGAGATCTGACCAAACTCCTGAGTTTATCAGTCCAGACATGTGGATGTAAACACGCGTGTTCATGCGGCACGAGCAACTTTAACTGTCAGTGAAAAAGAGTTTTCATGTTCGTGTAAAAGCAGCTTCAATAAAATGAGTTTGACAAGAAAAGTGCTTTAGTGATTGTTATTGAGTATAAATTCTATTGTACTCATTTATACTTCTGGCTACTCTGTTTTCAAATGATTATATAACAGGGGTGTAAGACACTCTGAAATATCGCGATATTTTGTGTTATGATACTGAATCGATATTTAAAAACAGCGTATCAATTTTTTATTGAGAATTTACACACAAACATTCACTGTATTTCTTTTGTGTGGTGTAATTCAAACTCCCACTGCTAGGTGGCAGCAATTTTTATCACCTTTATTCTGATGGAACGAGATCTTGCGCTAACACTGGATGTGTCTAGGAAGTGTCTGGCTCGAGATTTCCCATTTAAGTCAGCTTTAAGAATTCCAAATATCTTCTGGTTTTTAGTATCGCTAATATATCGTATCGCTAATATATCGTATCGCTAATATATCGTATTGCTAATAAATCGTATCGCTAATAAATCGTATCACTAATAAATCATATCGCTAATAAATCATATCGCTAATATATCGTATCACTAATATATCGTATCGCTAATATATCGTATCTCTAATATATAGAACCGCTAATATATGGTATCGCTAATATATCATATCTCTAATATATGGTATCGCTAATATATGGTATCACTAATATATCGTATCGCTAATATATCGTATCTCTAATATATGGTATTGCTAATATATGGTATTGCTAATATATCGTATCTCTAATATATGGTATTGCTAATATATGGTATCGCTACTATATGGTATCGCTAATATATGGTATCGCTAATATATGGTATCGCTAATATATGGTATCGCTAATATATTGTATTGCTAATATATCGTATTGCTAATATATCGTATTGCTAATATATCATGTCGCTAATATATTGTATTGCCTCCCGTGTTGTGAAATATATAATTTCACCAGATTATTCCCAATACACACCCTTTTTGTAAAATAACAATGATTGAATTATGTAAGAGAACATGTATGAAAAAACTACTACTACCACTACTACTACGTATGTAAGTTACAATCAACAGAGGTACCCACTTCTGTGGTTCAATTATAGTTTTTACTTTAATCAAGATACCAACAAAAACCAACAATAACAGGAAAAAAGACGACCAAAAACATATTTTGCAGATCATTTGTGTTGGATGAAGTAGATATTATAAAACAAAGTGGGTGCTGAATGTAAGGGACGACAGAGGCAGAGGAGTTAAGTGCCCGTCTCGTAACCGGAGGGTTGCAGGATCGAGTCCCACTCAGTCAGTGCAGTTGTGCCCTTGGGCAAGACACCTAACCCGTGTTTCCTGCTGGTGGTGGTCAGAAGGACCATTGACTCCAGTGCTCAGTTTCCATTAGTGTGCTCCAGGGCAGCTGTGGCTACATTGTAGCTCATCACCACCAACGTGTGAATGGGTGGATGACTGATTGTGATGTGAAGTGCCTTGGGGTTTGTAGAGCCCTAGAGGGCGCTATACAAACACAAGCCGTTTACCATTCTTCCAGTAAAATTTCTAACAAATGTCCTCCTTCAGACACAACGCTTCACTGTGGTTACAGAAAACTGTCGTCATTGTTTTGGTTAAATAAATCTGACCAAAAATAAACAACCCCTAATAAAACAACTGAACAGGTTTCTGAAAATGTAGCTCAATCACAGACGGAAACAAACTTTTTGGTGGCGAAGCCAGGTTTAGTTTAGGTTTTTTTTGTAAGAAATGAAACAAGTCAGACAGGTCCTTCAGGCTCGACAGGTGGTGACAGTTCCTCCTTGTCTCTTCTCGCCAGTTGTGTTGATGAAAACTGGTAAGATAAGGTTTGCAGAGTTAATGACGGCAGTAGATGAAACTGAAGTTAGAACTGCTAGTTCAGTTTTCTCACCTCAGGGTTTAACAAACCTCGAGGTGTCACTAAACCTGCTTTCTGGAATCATCTCTCAGTATGACATTTGGACGCTCTACAGTAACTGTAGCTTTTGGCTTTGACTCTGTGTGTGATCCACTAAAGGGAATTGATTAGTTTATGGGCTGAAGCGAAGCAAAAGCACTGTTAGTATGGATTAACAATACGGCAGTGTCAAAAAAAACATGGCTTAGTTGCCATATGGACAGTCAGATATTGTGTGTGTGTGTGCGTGTGTGTGTGTGTGTGTGTGTGTGTGTGTGTGTGTGTGTGTGTGTGTGTGTGTGTGGTTTTAGCTGGAGCAGCGGACAGGGATGATGTTCGTGGTGATTGTGGCAAAGAAGTGAATTAGATGTAGAATTAGTATTAGGGATGAGACTTTAAGCGGACCAAGCTTACGGGCTAAGCACTGGGTGGTGGTGGTGCTGATGATATAAACCCTTTCACACACACTCGTGCTTACATGCTGCTAAATCAATCAATACTGGATTTTTTTCTCTCACTCTGGTTTAAAGAAGTGGCTGAAGCGAGCAGATGAACCAGGACACACACAAATACAAATGTTATGTCAGTAACTTGTGTGTTTGTGAAAGCACACGCACGGTCTTTGTCTATGATCCAAACTCTGCAAAGACTGCAAGGCCTCTGTTGTCTGGCAGAAGCCTTGGAGTCGCCCGCTGTCCTCTGCCCAGACTGAGTGCTCTTTTTCTGGTGACTGAGATAGAAGAAGGCCAGAGGTTATGAGGAGAAAACATGCTTACGATCCACGCCACAGTCCTTGTTTTTATCTTCTACTCCATCATCGATGCCCAGTCCTTCTTTCCCACAAACACATGCATATAATTGACCCAGTGTGGCAGTGATGCAGCTCCCCATCGAGCCTCTATATCGCCAAACAGATGGTGGTCTGCTTTATTGTTCATCTCCATTCTGATTGGTTCAGATACTTGCCCGTGTTGGTGGCCTCACTTGTTTGTTCGGACTCCAAGCTGTTGGGAGCTGTGCTAGCTGTGAGGGTTACCATTTGTTGTGGCTTGTTCACATGGTTTGTATACTGCTTTTTAATCTGCATAATTCATAATAATTAACTTAATTGCTTCCTATGGTAATTAAATTTTAATTCAGTTGCTCTTCTGTTTTGTCTGAAGTATTGGTGTGTGGAAATGCTAAAATGGAGATGTGGTGTGGAAAAGAGTTTTACCTTTTTCAGCTTTTTTTAAATCTACCCTTGCTTCTCATTATGTCTTAAGTCTCACCAGCGTTTGGTTCAAGCAGTGCTGAGGAATTTCTTGGCTGAAGGTTTTGCTTAGAATTACTCAACCAGCTGTTCATTCATGAGCATCAGAGTCCCATTTCATTCATATTCCCAACATCCTTACACACATAGCAGCCCACTCATGAACACGTGCTGGTGGATCTCAGCTATGATCACATCCAAGGAAACACCCACACACACATGAGCACGTCCTCACAGGGTCACCCAGATGTGATCCTGGCTCGGTTGACTTCAGGCCGCCTGCTGCGCCTGGCTCCAGCTCCCTCACATGACCTCATCCTTCGTCCCTCAGCTCCTCTCCCTGCTGGCCATCACCAGGCTGCACAATGAGAACGAGTGTGTGTCTGTGTCAAACTGTTTGAACATTACCAAATGCCTTGTGATTTTTTTCCCTTCTTGAGCTCTGATTGTGCTTTTGTGTGAGTGAGACGATGCCTCATGGCTGATTGCTCTAGTAGGGAGAAGCTCAGTACGTCACTGATCTACCTGCACAGCTGGAGTGGGTTAAACATATACTTTTGTTTTCAGTTTGAAATGGCACTTACTTTATCAGGCCCATGACTTTTTTGCACAGACATTTTTCCGCTCCAGCGTCGTTTTCCTTCTTCCTTTTACTTTCAGATGCACATAAACTAAACTGAGACGAGTTTAAGATGCCAGCAGCAAGTTTATTCTGTGGAAGTTTTGCACTTACATTTTTTGCACATATTCAGAGTTACAGAGCGAGGCCCTGCAACTCACACAAGGAAGTTTAGAAACCCTTTTAAACTTTTGTGAGACATTTTGGAATTTCCCTCACAAATTCCTTTTACAGTAAGAACTTACACCCCATGAGATCTGGGTTCAAGGCTGACCCCAGCAGCACCTGTTAGAGCTCCTCAGCCTGTAGAACGGCTAGGTGCTGTTCTGTTGTAATGCTTCTCAACATTTCTCTTTGATTTTAGACACCAGTGATGCTAAGCAGACAGTTTTAACTATCTGAATTAAAACTGGGGTAAAATGGCACTTTTTGGTTTTAAAAAAGTAGAATAACCATTTAATTCTGGCTCCCCAGCCCTGATTGGATCCATGCACATGTGTTTGTGAACTGTGTTCATTCAAGATAAATCAGAGCTATTAAAATGTTGCTATTATTAAATGCTGTAGCTAGCGCTAAAAACATGCTAACGCTAACACGAGCCAATGATCTTAAATAAGCCACAACGTAAAATGATTGACACTGTTGGACAACATTTTTATAACTTACAACAAAGCCAGGTCATCATCAGTCCGTGATTTCGTAGCAACCTCACACTAATGTAGGCCACGCCGATGTTCACTCTGGTTTTAGCTCTTTGCTTCCAAAGACATTACTCTCTTTTACTTCCAGGCTCTGCCATGATGCCAACAGAAAAGTAAAATTCTTCTTGTGCTTTTTATTGACAATTGGCAAACTGAAAAAAGCTAACTGCTAGCTTATATATAACTGGTACAGTAAACAGCTACAGATATAAAGCAGGTAGAGACCTCCCACTAGTGTTCCTACCTGAACCACAAAACTGTTAAATCCAGTATCTGGTCAGCAGAGGACTACAAAGTGCAGTTCAATGTGAAGTTGCTCAAGTTTCTGCCTCAATAACCACAGAAACCAGTTTGAAAGCAGTAGCTTAAAGTGTTAAAAACGCTTTAGTGTTGCTTTAAAGTTGATCTGCACATGATGTGGATTTTTTTTCCCAGTGCAGACTTTGTTAAACCATTCCAGATACAATCTGGATTTGCTAGAAAACAAATGTGGTCTGGCAGAGTGGGCATTAGTCATGCACCAGACTCAACAAGATGGCAGTTCAGCTCCTGAATTGTGGCCCTCAAGGGCACAAGTTCACAGTGTGAAACTACTACAGTGGCCCTGCCATTTCCTGTCCTCCCTGCAGTCTTTCCTTCCCTTATGAGCCTTCATTTGCATAGGAGCACTCAAACCTGCTCATTTAGAGGAAAACACACCATCCCTGTTTGCACAGATGCAAATAAGTGACTCTGCTGAGTGAGACAACATCAGCCCCAGTCAACGTTAGATTTTATTGGCTCGTGTTTTGACAACACTGTGATTGGTCAGTGTGTGTCCACACCCCTGTGTACACGCAGACACATTGAAACTCGTTGTTTGCTTTTCTTGTCCTGCTCTGAGCTGTCTGACTCGCATCATCTTTAACCACAGAGCCAAGAGGTCAAAGGTGACCATTGCTTGGCAGCACAAACTTCATATCTGTCCCTTCCTCTGTGGTGTGTGTGTCTGTGTGTTGTCAGTGAGACAGTGTGACCTCTTTGATCAAGCGTGGTCCCCTGGAGTTTTCTCTTTATGTACAGTAGACTATATACACACGGTTTTCAGTCTTTTCTGTTTGCCATCAGCTTCTTTCTTCATCTTTTGCTTCCATCCTTCCTTTTATTTCATTTCCTCCCCCTTCCACCATCCCCTGAGTTCCTCTCACCCTCCTTCTGTCCTCTTGGCACAAATGAACAGGATTGACTCTTGTATTGTTTATACATCCCAGTGAGATGCATATTGTGTGTGAGTCCGGCCCACTGAGCGCTTCGCTGTATGTGTTCAACCACACTGGGAACTGTGGCCAACACCTACTGTAGCCTGTGTGGTTATGAGAAAGCCAAATACTTTATTAAAACACATCCCTGAGATAGCGCAGCAGGGCATTTTAAATGTACGACTTAATACTTATATTAAAAAAGTTTTGACTTTCTGCACAGTCCCAAAAGGAACGTCTGGATTTTCAAATAAATTTAAATTGATCCTTTTTTTTAAATTCATCACTTCATTTCTCGGGAGCAAAGAACTTAAGTGTTCTTCAGTAATTGGGTCTCTTTGCTTTCTCAGCAGCTGACTTCTTCACGTATTATTATGTTCATAAAGTGGCACATTTACTGTGAATTCTCCATTGAAGTGTTCCTCTGGAGGAAACGACTTGGCTGCTGGAAGAATGTTTGTTATCACCGTTATCTCAGTGGTGCTTTTTAGAGGAGTTGCCAACCTTGCTCAGTATCTCTTTGAGGCTGTGTGTGTGTGCATGTGTGTGTGTGTTGTTCAGGATGTTTTCATACTCTTATCAATGTGTCCTTGGCTGTGCAAGTGCACCAGGCTTCTATCAATCTAATTTGCTTTCTTTTACGTATCTTGAAGAGTTTGAGATATAAAACTAAGGAAAGTGTTAAAAGTAATAAAGACTCATGTGGTAAGTATTAAAGCTGTGCTCTAAGTTACTGAGGAGTGATTTAAATGATGAAGGAGGGATAAAATGGATGAATAAATAAAGAAAATGAAGAGTAATAGGGAAAATTAGGAGTGACAGTTCCAGCAGAAGAGTTGAGGATTACCTTAAAGCACCCCACTGCTGGCCAGACAAGCAGTGTGTGTGTGTGTGTGTGTGTGTGTGTGTGTGTGTGTGTGTGTGTGTGTGTGTGTGTGTGTGTGTGTGTGTGTGTGTGTGTGTGTGTGTGTGAGATGGCTTCAGCACAAAGGCCTACAGTGTGTGTATATAGGGCAGCAGGAAAAGGGACCAGGGGAGGAGAAATCCAAGTCTCAGCGCGGCCGTTCCCTCGCTCAGCTCTCTGCTCTCAGCTTGCTGTCAAACTATTTCTGTTTGATTTTCAAAGCTGATCTCAGCGACCGAGTGCATCTTGTCTAAAACTTTCTTGTAATATTTGTTCTCCGTGTTTTCTTTTTGCAAACTGTTGTCGTAGTGTTAATTTTCCAAATAAGAGTGTTTGTTCTTTTTTCACCTCTGACATCATTCATCTGCTGAAGTTGAAGCATTTAAGACTTGAGACACTGGAATAGCACACATGCTGAGTATAGACGCTCTCTCTCTAAGAGCAGGAGGAGGATAGGCTCCAACTCGCATCTCAATAATATTCACAGCTCCATATTTCACTTTGAATTTATTCACATCACATCTCTCTCCCTTTTCATCTCTTTGTCTTCCTTTCTCTCCATTCCTGGCCTGCTTCTCTTCACAGTCTAGAGAGTGAAGTCTGAGCTAGCTGAGACGCCTGGCCCAAGGCCTTGTTGCTTTATTTGCATTTCACCAAGGTTTACTTGTGCCAGAAAAACGCCACCTGGTGGTGATATGCTCCCACTGCAGCCATTTCCTCACAATGTGTGTGTGTGTGTGTGTGTGTGTGTGTGTGTGTGTTTCTGGTAATTTGAAAGCTTAGTGTAGGTAGAAGTAGAGCGTGAACCGCCTTCTTCCTCCTCCTGGCCCCATGCACCCCTTTCTCTTTCCTTTTCCGGCCTTTGTGCAGCTGTATTTATTTGAACTGTATTAGAACTTTGCAAAGACACGGACCCTTGATACGGTTGGGCCCCCGCCCCGGTTGACTCCTCTAAGCTGTGTAGAGATGGAGGGTGACAGGATAATAATGCTGGTGTCAACACCACTTACAGGACAGTTATATCAGTATCAGCTCAGCAGGAGGACATTCACACTCTGTTAGTGTAAGTCGTGAACCGTGTTGGGGGCCCCCAGCCTCAGCTACACACACACACACACACACGCACGCACGCACACACACACACACACAGAGTCCACTCCAAACGATACTGAAGCAGTTTGAACGTACATGAATTTATAAACCTTAACCTTAAACTAAATATGAATACATATCTTATACAGATTCCAAGATCCTTTTAAGACATCAGCACTGTTACATGGAAGTCTGAATCTTAAAGACTCAATCAGAAAGTATGTTCTCTCTGTCCAGCACCTGACGTCTGGATGACGTGTGTGTGAGGGAGGCTCCATCTCACCTGATCAGAAAGGTTTTCTGGTGCTCTCAGAGATTAGAACAGCTGTCCAAAACATGTTTTTTTAATAAGAAATCCATTTTGACTAAATGCACACAAATATATTTTTATACTCTACCTCTGAACACAGTTAACTTACAATTTATCATGATATATTTAGTTGTATAACTCTAAAAGTCCAAATCTGACTTCAAACATGTTTGTGCGGGCTGCAGCTCCTCACCACCCTGTAGCGTTTTTGTTATAAGCTTTATTGTTGTTGCAGAGTTGGACTGTGTGTGTTAGGATCCTGCTTCTCTGTTTCTCTCAGAAAGTTTAAGAAATCTAACTTTAGGAAGGTTTGCAAATAAAACATTTCAGACAATTTTTAATTGAAATAAAAACACTTTGAAACTAAAGTGCAACTAGGAAGTGTAGATGATGCAATTAATTCACAATTTGGTCTCCAACCAGTCGTCAGCAGTCACAGCCCAGTGGGATACTGGTTTAACCCAAGGAAAGTGATTTCATATACGGCAAAAATAAACAAATGTAGGTGGATTCTATGATAAAAAGTTGTGCTAAAGCAAAAAAAAAAACATTTTGGTTTTTTGTTGTGTTTTCAAGGAGAAATACTTGTTTTAATATAATTAGGCTTTGAAACTATTTTAAACACTATGAGCCCTCTGATTTTATACATAACCTTTGTGTCTACCCACACATGATTATTGACCCATTCTTCACTTTTTCATCTGTATTGTCTCTATGCTCTTGGGGAGGGGGGGGGGGGTGCAGTGGGAAGCTCAAAGCTTTGTTTCACATGCTGTGACTTATAGGGAAACAAGCCACGGTGTGTGTGTGTGTGTGTGTGTGTGTGTGTGTGTGTGTGTGTGTGTGTGTGTGTCCATGACTCATTCCATGTCCAAGTCCATGACTCATTCTCAGCTTGATAAAAGGAAATTAGTTAAGAAACGCTGTAAGAAAGTTGTTCCGTGATAAATGAGCCTTCTAAAGCACCAGAGAGCCAAAAACAGACGTTGGTGTTAAATGTTTCAGTTGGACCTAAATAAGTTGTAGAGGTAACTGTAACAGACACGGGGAGGTGAGTGAACAGTGGAACTGTTGTACAGTCTGGTTGTGAACATCAAGTGTGAAGTGCTCATAGCTCGATCCTCTTTGATGTGAGCCTTTAGCTTGGTTTGACTCGACATGTGAATCAGTGAATGAATTACCTTTAATCAATACTGGTTTATAACGTGACACACAATAAAACCATACACTCCCTACACTTCTGACAGGGATTTTAGTTGATTTTAACCCTTAGTACATTTTTTGTGCAGGCAGTAGTGTTTTTTTTTAACAATGAAGTTTTTGTTTTTATAAAACCTGGCATTAAAGGGGTTAAATCTAAAAAACACAAACATATTTTATTATGTTTAGTTAGTGCTGAAGCCAAGGATGGAATCTGTGTAAAAAATCAGACTTATGAAATATGATATAATTTTAATTCCACCTTTAGATCAAGGACATTTTTTGTGCTAAGGGTTCCCAATGTGGCTTTTTTTAAAAGGGACCTCCAAGGGTTAAAACAACAAAATGCCAGAAAAACTTCCAAACATTATACTGATACAGTTTAAATCTTTTATAATTTAATAGAATATTTGCCATATTGGGTGTTGCTGTCTCTGAGCCTATAAGCTAATGGTTAGTCCAGTTTTTATTGTACCATTAAAGGAACGCCCTGGTGACTCAACAATGCCAACATATTAGGGAAAAACATTACAGGAGCCATTTCTGGAGGTTTCTACAGCAGCTCTGAACTCTGTGATGGAGAGACATTGCAGTGTGGTGGACTAATCTGCACTCATGGAGCAATTAGGTGAGGTTTGGAGGGGAATAAAAAGAGGGAGGAAGTACTGAAGAGAGGAAATGGGGATGGGGGCAAGCATGGGCATCTAGCCAGCCACATCCCCCCCAACCCCTCCACTCTATCACCAACTCCACCCATTCCCTGCAAGTTCATGCACCTCTTAAGACCCATAACCTGCTCACTTCCTCTCGCCAACTCCTTTATTTCTTTTCTCATCCGCCAGATTCCCAGCCTCGTAATCCCTCTCCACCTCCCCCCACTCTCTCTCACCTCTTCTGTCCTCTCTTCATTCTTCCCTCTTTTTCCTCATCTCCTCCATTTTTCTCTCCATCCCTCCCTCTCCTCGTCTCTCAGCATCCCTCTCTCTTGGGTCTTCTTGCCGTAGAGCGGTGCTGTTGGCAGCGCGTGGGCGCAGGCGGCGCACAGACGGGAGCACAGATGGGCAGCAAGCTGTGCAGGGCGGCCAGGCACACCTGCTCCACACACACACACACATACACACACACAAACACACACACATACAAAGCCCCACTCTGCCACCTCGCCACACAGCCTGCCTGCCTGGCACTGAGGCAGAGTGATACAGGGACACACACACACACACACACCCTTATATACGGTATATATACACGTCAGGTTATTAACTGTTTAAAAATCAAACAAATATATTATTGTATATGTCATCCTAAGAATTAGGGTGGAGAGAGGGTTAAAAATGAAATAGGTTCATTTGTTTCATTAGTAGGTTGCCATGTTTAGACTCAACAATGGTTTATTCTTTAAGTTTAACAAGTCAGTGTTGGATGGCTTAAAAGACATTAATAAAGCAAATGTATTAGAAAATGTTCAGGCATCATGATCAAACTGAGAGAAAAGTGAAGGGCTTAGCTTGACTCGAATGAGGAGAAAATGGCAACATTTTATCATAGATGGTGGAATTAGCTAGCACTTCAAATGTGATGGGAAATGAACCTCAGCTACTCAACTACTCCTCCACATTGTAGCTCGGTATCATTTATATTCCCTGAGTTTTTGATCATGTTGATTAGCTGTGGCAGCCATCTTTTCCTCTCCACTGTCGCTACATGCTTGCTTAGTATGGGGATTGCTGTAACGTCTCTGACACCACAGACATCATATACATAGACGCCCCTCATGGACTGGCGCTGCCTTTTGGAGCTGGTGCAGCAGCGGGCTCCCATCTAACCCAACTTACCCAACTAAAAAACACATTTTATTATGCTTTTTCACAAAGTGACATGTGGTATGGAATGATAATTAAAATATAATGAAACAAAATAAAAAAATAAATAAATAAAATATAAAATCCCATCAGGTAGGATAGAAAAGTCAATAGTAATCCCACGTGATCTGTTTTCAATAGTACGCCGGTTGTAACTGTAGGCTGCACAAAAAAACAGGCATAGTTGCTCACTCTGCATTAACTCCAGTTGGGTTTGGAGAGTGAGGGACCCATCCAATATGGCGGCGACGCTGTTACACTCTCCAGTGCCCAATGGGGCGTCTATCTATTCATGTCTATGTCTAACACAAGTCAGTGACTTCATGCAATCTGCTGGCTCTCCTTAGATAGCAAACTTTTAACTGATTGGCATAATGAACTGAACTCAGTGCACTGATAATTAGGCTCAATTGGAATACTGACTTTGTAAATTGCCTTGAGACGGCTCATGTTGGGATTTGGCGCTATATAATTGAACTGAATCTTGAATTGGGTTGACTCTTTAAGGTCATCAGTTGTAGGGGTAGTGTTTGCTTTGGGAGTTTTCTTTTTAACCTTTCCCACAGTTCACCAAACATTTTGTTCACAGGCAGAAATAAAAACACACGAGGAGACAGAAACTTTATCACCCACATCTTTCCTTTTGCCTTTCAGTGAATGGGCAATAATTGCAAAAACCTCGACTCTTTGGGGGTTCATACCTTTAGGAGCAAAAGCAAGGCTGCACACCTATGAAGGAGAAATAAAGACTTCCTAATGCTGAAGGAAGAATTTGCTCTGATGTGACACAGACATGAGTATTTAAGAAAAACATAACAGAAATATGTGGTTCCATCTAAATATATAAATAAAAGTAATAAATAAAATAAGGTCCAATAAAAGAGCTGAGCGAACATCTGTGTGGGATAGCCGGGGGGATTAGGAGGGTTTGGAACATTTTAAGCGCATTAAGGATTAAAAAAAGGTCAGAATGTTTAGCAACATACCGATAAACCTCTTAAGCGAAACCCAATTGGGAGGCTGTACCGCGTTATCCTGTGTTTTGGGGAGGAGAGGGGAGGAGGGGGGGAGGAGGAGAAGGAGGGGGAGTAGTCGAGTTGACATTTGTTCCAACAAGGAGTAGAACTGACACATTGTGGTGTTACACACACACACATGGACGCGTGTGTGTGTGTGTGTGTGTGTGTGTGTGTACTTGAGCAGCATACTTTATACATCTGTGAGACAGATTCAACAGCCTTTTGGGTTAGAGTTTATTCCATGCTTTCCCCTTAACTGTGGGTTTTTTATTTCACGGTATTATTTATTTTATATCTAATAGTCATATGTGTTTGTATCTGGGTTTATTTTTAGCTGACCTCCTGCTACCTTCCTCTGCTGGTCCCACAGAGCGACAGACAGGTGACGGCTTTATCCTCACCACCTGTTGGTCAGCAGCAGAATCCAACAAGTCACTGAGCTAATATCTAATCCACAAACGACTGAGGCATGATGGGATGTTTGGGTTAGTTGGTTTGTGGGTCGGATGCTTCAGCAGATCACTGAACTGTTAACAGAAGCTGTTTGGGGAATTCAGCACGATTGTTTCTGCACTGAGGTGCTTGTAGAAGAGCACGTGAGCGTGTAACACAAGACCTGGAGAAGGCAGGACAGATGAAACTTACACTGAGGAAAGCTCCAGAAAAATGTCCTGAATGTTAGATAAGTGGTCTGAGCTAAGCTGCACTGACGGATAGACGGATTGCAAGAGGGCAGGAAGGGAGAGGGCAGCGCGAGGCCCAGAACTGTATGTCAGGGCCGTGATGAGTGGGGTTATGTTGATTGCAGTGGGGTCATGGGATTTTCCCCAGAGCCTGTGGAGAAATTCTGTAATCACCAATCTGTGACAGCAGTCATCATTTAGCTGCTGCCACACAGTTATTACAGTTCAAATGGAGGCTTTAAACATAAATGCACAAAAAAGTACTTATGTTTTACCTTTGTCACCTTTAAGAACCAACGCTCTGATAACGCCAACAGAACACCAAGACTTTTATGGACAAGACTCACAATGTGGATCTGACTCACTGTGGAATATAGAAGCAGATTCATCCCTTTGTTGCTTCCTGTGTAAGTCAGAGTGAAGGCTAGAGAGGGATAACTCATTTTCCTTTGGTAGTCAGGTAGAGTTAATAGGAAAAATAATCGTAAAGATTGGTGTGCCTGGTGTAATAATTGCTGTTAAAAGTGTCAGAGCCAATATTATCTGGTTTATATTCCCATTAAAAGCAGAAATCTGGAGTTGTTTTCTCAAAGGGCACCATCTAAAGGCGGAAAAATGTATTGCACCTTTAAGCCCCTCCCTCTACTTCAGTGATCATGGCTGGAAGCAACGCCTTTCATTCGTTAACGTGCACCTCTAACTGAAATGATCTAGCCTCTCTCTCCCTCTCTCTCTCTCTCTATATATATAATATATATATGTTATATTATATAGGTTATATTGAGTAGTGACCGAAAGAACGAGATCGCGGATACAAGCGGCTGAAATGAGTTTTCTCCGCAGGGTGTCTGGGCTCTCCCTTAGAGATAGGGTGAGAAGCTCGGTCATCCGGGAGGGGCTCGGAGTAGACCTGCTGCTCCTCCACATCGAGAGGAGCCAGTTGAGGTGGCTCGGGCATCTGGTTAGGATGCCTCCTGGACGCCTCCCTGGTGAGGTTTTCCGGGCACGTCCAACCGGGAGGAGACCCAAAGGAAGACCCAGGACACTCTGGAGGGACTATACCTCTCGGCTGGCCAGGGAACGCCTTGGGATTCCCCCGGAGGAGCTGGCCCAAGTGGCTGGGGATAGGGAAGTCTGGGCCTCTCTCCTTAAGCTGCTGCCCCCGCGACCTGACTCCGGATGAGCGGATGAAAATGGATGGATGGATGGATATATATATATATATATTAAAGACTTACTTGTCCATAAGAAATGTCGCCAACTCTGCATCAGTCTAGGTACTTTTGCAAACACGTGTGTACACATGATGACACTAGCTACGTTTACATGCGCCAAAATTCCCCTATCTGATTCAAATCTTGGTTGATTGGAAGTACCAAATCTCTGTTTACATGGACACTAACTGAAATGATCTGATCATGCCGTGAGTACACATGCACCAAGCATTCAATCAGATTAAATAGGTTGAGCATGTGCAGAGTTGTCTTTCCCGGAAAAAAATTTGTTTTTGATTTGGTCGATACTTCGGTGAATTCCTGCTTCCACTTGAGCGAATAACTCGGCATTTCTAGCCTTTCGGCCATCGAGACGTTTAGTAATATTGAGCTCCCGTAGTGTTTCCAGTAAAAAAATAGTGTCTGCAACAGACCACTTCTGCTGACCTCCCACCATGTTTTCCACTTGTCCTGAGTGTCTGCAGAGGTGAAAAGACGTCACGCTGAAGTTGCACACATGCGCAGTGGGCATTACTTTACTCCAACAAGCCTAATGGGTGTGTACATGGACATCAATCGGAATGATGATCGGACAAAACCACTTCTCTCTCTCGGGCTGTATCGGATCAGAATATCCCGATTGACATGTTTACATGAAGAATTTTTGATCTGACAGGGCGTTCATTCTGATTACTTGTGCTCATGTAAACGTAGCTAGTGACACACTGACATCTGTACATAGGAGGATGTTGAATGCTATTGGCTAATGCTGAGTGGCGCTCAATTCAAACTGCATGGGGCTCTACGGGACATGTATTGCCTATAATGCCTGAAAGGGGTAAACTCCAGATTGCTGCTTTAAAGGGAATTCCTATAAATTCCTTTATAGTCTTTCCTGCTGTCTGACAACTCCATGTCCTGCCATAGATACCAGTTAACGGAACATGTATTAAACGTTTACTCCTGAACACACTTCAAGTAGATTAATCAGCCTCTAATCTTCATCATGTTTATTTAAGGGTCATAAAACGTTGTTGGGAATCTAAAAATGAGCCCAGCTTGTGTTCTTGTACACATCACCGGGCTACGCTCCGGTTTTATCTGTGCGTATTGTTTTTTAATTCACTGGTTTGAGGGGGCTGCAGAGTTGGCTGAAAGATTTGAGGTTAGAAATGTGTTTTCTGGCTGTGGACGCAGCGGGGCGTCTGAGGGAAGGGGGCTGCAGGACTCTGATTGGGGTCGCTGAAGGGAGGGCTTTAGGGGGCTGCGGTGAGAAGATAAGGGGCTGGGTGTGCGGTTCAGAGGCTGGGTGGGGGTAGGGATGTGGGGGGGTGGTGACTGCTGCTGTATCCTGCAGCTTGCAGAGCTGTGATAACCAACCAGACCTCTGTCTTACCTCCCTGTCAGCCTGTCCTCCTCACTTCCCTATGCAGCTATAGGATGCACTGTTGAACTCCGCAGCAGCAGCCGTTTCCAGTGAGTGATGTAGTGATGTGTTGTAAACACGGTGTTTGTTGGCTCCGGTGATGAGAACAGTAAAGTCACAACTGCTGAAAAGCTCCACTATCCAGCTGGATTATCTCACTCTGCAGTCCTTAGATGAGCTTTGTAAACTTTGTTAAGAAGGTCAAATGAGCTCAACTTTTTCACCCACAAAGTGCAAATTTAGAGAAACATTTGAAAGGACAACCATGGTATCTGGATATCTCCCTGTCCCATGGGAATAAAGACAGAATGCAGTTTGACTTATGAAGACTACTAAACTCTTCAGCATGACAGGATCAAACAGGAAATTCAGTTTCTGCACCTTTGCAGAACGTGTAGGGCTGCACAAATTCATTGTTTTTGAAATACAACAAGGCAACCAAAAGTGCTTTACAGGGTTAAATTTGCCCCAAACATAGAATAAAAACAGACAAAACAACACAATCATAATTTAAATCTAATTCTAAAGGAATATCAGCATGTACAGTCATCATATTCCCAGTGACCTGCCTTTGCCTCCACTCACGGGCCCTCACCATCCCTGATGCCCACAGCTGGCTTAGACCATGGTGACTGAGATGCTAAAACACAGAAAACCTTGAGAGCATCAAGATGGCAGAACAGACAGGAGTGAGGCAAATGTGGGTTTATTTCAGAAGATCTTGTCTTTAGGAATATATCACATGTTTATCTAACATCATGTTACTATAATACTGAGTTTCATGGATGCATCAGCACCCAGACAAGGTTTACAGTACAGAGGATTCACAAAAGCAGTAAGTTTACACTGAAAATCTGTGTTTTGCATTGATAAGAAAGATGCATGTGGATGTGAGTTTAAATTATGATTTTAGTAAGCTATTGGAATAAAATAATGTCAATGTCAAGAAACGATTAGAAAAAGCCTGACAGATCTATGTCACACTGAAAATTAACATTCATGGACTCGCCCATCTTGACTCACGACGGGGAAGGCTGTTGATGGTTTAGCGTCCAGGAAACAGCGGAGAACGTCTCGACTAGTAGAAGCTAACTTTACTTTACTTTACTTTACTTTACTTTAATACTTTATTTTATTTCCATGAACTTTTCAAACAAACACACTTAAAAGGTACACTTTACCAATTACACCAGTCCATGAAAAAAAGGAGCATTAGCTAACTGTTAGCATTAGCAACTTCACCACACAGCAGAACTCCTTCAGACTTGTGTTATTTGTGGAGATAAAACATCAACGTTGCAGAGAAAACAGAGTCTGTGGTAAAGTCGCTTTGCTGTTGGCCAATCCAAGGTTCAACTATCGTGAATAATAATAAGTAAGACTCCTCAGACAACTTTTACCTACTGAAACTGAAAAAGTGCTGTAGTATGAATGAATTCCTTCATTCATATTACAGCAAATGCACTGAAATAACGAGTGAGTGAGAGCTTTAATGCAACCAAATTTAAATCAAAATGAGAAAATATAAAGTTTGGATTCCTGCAGAGAAAATATTCCTCAGCATATTTCTCTTTTAAAACGTTGTGAGTTTTGTGATTATGGATTATAACCTACACAGGGATTGTGGGAGATTTCTCAAGCACACAGTGAAGATGCTGAGTGTGGCATGTGTGGTGTGAGAAATGGAGTATTTATCATGATGTAGAGTTCCAGAGTGAAATACTGCACAGCGGTAAAAAGTCCAGTGAAGTCAGGTTGTTTGTCTCCACAGCTTTCATTGGCCATCATATATGTTTACTCTGAGGGTGCACCTCGCTGTTTGTTCACGTACCAGTGTGTGATTTTCAATGTGTCTGGGTGCATGGGCGGTGGGGGCACAGCCACGTATGTTTGGAGCGAGTGCTGTCAGTTAGCTGGAATGTTGCACTACCGCCAATGCTAAGATGGCTGCCAAGCTCTAAGATGGCTGCCAGGATTACACCCAGCCAGTGAGAGACACGCAGAGGAGCGAGAGTTTCAGCAAGAGAAGCTCTGTTTCATTTGCTGTTTCTTTCTTTCCTTCCTTCATTCTTGTCTGTGTCTGTCTAACCCTCTCTCTCTCCCTCTCCGTGGATAAGCAGTGCTTCGTAGGCAGCTAGACAGGTCTGTTATTGTTTCTGCTCAGTAATCTGTGGCTTAGTGTGGCTGCAAGGCAAGTGCTGCTGGCAGGAATCTGTGTGCTCTGTTATCACCTACAGCCTGCAGATAAACACCTCCTTCAGCTAGCTAGCTAGCTGCATCCTCGCAAGGCCCGCAAAAGCAAAACAGTTCAGTCCAGGAACTGGAAGAACATGTGCGGAGCACAACATATTCATAGGCTTAGACGTAAACACACGCGCACGCACACACACACACACACACACACACACACACAAAATTCAGCTTCTACTTTAAGACAACGTTCCAAAAGAATCATGTTACATTTCCCACTCTTTCTGTTCAGCTTGTTGTGTGAATGTGTTTTTCTCCACCATATTTTGATGATGAGGAAAAGAAGTTTGCTTCAAAGTTAACAAACATTGCTGCGAATCTCCTGCAACATGACTTAAACTTGATCTGTGTGTTTCCCTCTATGAGTGTGTGTTTTTGCAAGGATTACAAGCGTACGAAGCAAAAACTAGAGGAGTAACAGATTGAGAGAGGGAACACATGTTTTATGTGTGTGTAAGGTGCTCTGTTGATGCAGACTAAATCCCTACAAGCAAGAAAGTATTAAACAGGATTAAAGCGGGTGATCTGATTGCATGGTTAGATGCTAAATGCCGCAGCAGCAGACTGTAAAACACCTTGATTGTGCAGGGACAGAAGAGACTCATTCGGAGATACGAGACTGTCACACACACGCATGCACACACAAAATAGTGTGAATTCACACAGATTTAAATTTACAAGATATATAGCATACTCTAGCACATACTGCAGGTCTTTTTTAATTCTCTCACACCTCAAATACCACAGTCTTGGCATCATCAGTTATGATTCAGTGAGACACAAAACATTCTCCAGATTGTTTTTTTTTAAGTTATTAAACCTGAAAACCACATGCTAACCAGTTTGTCCTTTTTCTGTGTTTTTACCTGTAGAATCCGGACAATCAGACAGCTCGAGCCAACAGGGAGACACAGACATCAAACCACCACCCAATGGTAGGTCCCCTCACTTCTAAACACTCCTAAATCAGCATGTTAGAACTGATCAGTCTAAAAGTTGCAGTTTGCCATCTTTAAGGTGGTTAAACACAACTCTATGGATGTTTGATGTTTCTGCCTTTTCTTGTTGTGTTTCTAGGTATTTTTGAGCATTAACTCATATATTGTTCTGTACAGGACACCTGAGTTTTCAGGACTGCTTCGTCACCTCAGGTGTTTGGAATGTGGCCGAACTTGTCAGAGTGTCACAAAGTAAGTCTTAAGAGTTTACAATATATGTTTTCTTGTAACAGAGTTATTGGTTTGTTTTCCCTGCTAAATATATATATATATATATATATATATATATATATATATATATATATATATATACGTGTGAATTTTGGGTTTTTCTTCTACTTTTGTCCACCTGTTTTCTTTCTTTTGTCTCTGTTGTCCACGCCTCGTCCTCTCAGCTCCTGTAGCCACGGCGTCGGGGCCTAACTTCTCACTGGCTGAGCTGGACAGCAGTCCCAGCTACTACAACATTAACCCAGTGGCTCTGGGGCGGCGCTCCCTCACCTCCCCTCCTTCCACCAGGTAAACAGTGATGTTGGATGTATACTACTATATCAGTGCAGCTGTTAACAAGTGTGAGGTCACCATGTGGGTGTTGTCATTTCCTCTTGGTTCACCATGAACAAACCAGAGACGAGTTTGGACCACAAACACGTTGTTTTCTGCAGACACTCAGATTTTAGTGATGCACCAAAAATAGCAGTGTTCAGTAGTAACGCTACAATAAAGGGATCCAAACAACGCTGTATTATAATCAACTCGTTAGCACCTGAGTAACAACTTGAGTCTCATGAAAGAGCAAACAACTCTGTAGAAAACCAGCCGTCGGAGTTAACACAATCCCACTTAAATGTAATAATGTGACCTGAGGTGAATGTAAGATCATCTCCTGATCGAAGTGTATTGTTTGACAACCAACACATCAAGTTGAAGAAATTGATTGGATCTTTCTGTTTATCTACCAGATTCAGCAATAATTTGCAAAAGATTTAAATTGGTGACTTGGAGGAAATCAATCCATCAAGTTCCAACTATCTTAAATTATATTAAATCCTATGATCCTCCTCTTTGCTCTAACTGGACTTTAAACGACTAGAAGAATCTATTTCTCAGCAAATGTCTCCATTTCTATTAGAGTTTTCTAATAAAATTATTGATGATTGGGGAGCCTATTGAGAAGAATGTGGCAATACGGTATATATCACAATACAGGGCAGACGATGCAACACTAAAAACCAGACGATATTTGTAATTTGTAAGACTGAATGTAATTGGAAAGCTCAGACACATCCAGTGTTATCGCGAGATCTCGTTGTTCTGTCAGAATGAAGACAGTCTAATCTGCTGCCACCTATCAGATGAAATTTGAATTGCACCACACAATAAATACAGTATTGCAATATTTTCTTACATCCCTATTGATTATGTTATTGACGTTTTGACGAACAGATAACTTAGACAAACAAATTAGATTTAAGTTTAAATAGAAACTACCTAAACGTTTAAAGTAACATAAAGCAGTTTGCTGCTCCTCCGCCCTACTGGTTGAAAGTGGAATTACAACTACCGTAAACAACCCTGCAGCAGCCTGCACTAACAATTATGGAGACCTTTTGTATATGAATGCCTCAGCACAGTGTCTTGGTAAGATTGATGTGGTTTATCATGATTTTCAGATGAAAAGGTTTCGGTCTGATATTTCAGACTCTGGTTGTTTTCTCAGCATAGATAAAGGACAGTAGAGTACAGAGGAGACATGTTTTCAGCCACTCATGTCTAAGATCTCTCCATAAACTAAAATTCATCTATTAACCAGTCTTCACTCCTAAATTTCATTTCCATCTTTTGCTCACATCTTTAGTCCCTAATCTAACTTAATGTATGTGTGATCAAACCACTTGTTAGCAGTCGTGATGAACAATTAAAATGCTTTGTTAATATTATCCTTGGCAGCCTGAGATTTTCTCAGATTTCCTCCAGCAAATGAAGAATAACTGATAACATCTCATTCTGACATTTCAAATAAACCTTTCCACCACACGCTGTCTGCTCTCAGCGGCGCCTCCTCCACACAGCAGTTATCACAGGCAACATTTCATTTAGGATTTTTTTTCCCAACAGGAAGTAATGAAGCAATCAGCAGTAAAACGTCTGCGGCAAAACAATCACGTCATCCATCAAACTACTCCCCAAATGTAGAGCTCTGAAATGGGAAACTCCTACTAATGCGTCTGAAGCAGGGCCGGCCTCTCACACTAAAATCTTTTACTGTTGCTTTTGTAACGCTGCTGGAAGTCTCTTTCATTGTTCAACTGTTAGTGGATCTAAATCACTCAAGATTCTTTCAGATGTTAGTCTCTCCGTGTGTGTGTGTGTGTGCGTGTGTGCACGTATGTGTGTGTGTGTGTGTGTTCCTTTGCTAACCAATTTTCTCTTTCTGAGTGTGTGATGGTCTTTCTTCTTTTTCTTTGTTTTCTTACTTCTGTCATCTGCTGTCACTTTAGGTCTGAGGTGGAGTTGTACGCAAACCTTCCACGGAGGTAGTTATGACCATCTAAAAGATCCAAATTCCATAAGACAAGCCCAGAAACACACACACACACACACACACACACACACACACACACACACACACACACACACACACCAGGGTTCCTGATTTCTTTGTTGGCTAAATTTCCCTCCCTTTTTTATTTCCGTCTAACTACATTTGTGCACTTTGTCTTTTCTGCCCTGAAATTTGCCAAAGTAACACGTTTCCCTCATCTAAGCTAAATTTAAAGCTGATGTATCTAGCTGAATTTTAGTTATCCTCCTGCTACCCCTAACCCTGACCTACCCTGTCTCTCTGTCCCCCTTGGTCCAGCTCCACCAAGAGGAAGTCCTTAGACGACAGCGAGATGGAGAGCCCCACAGATGATGTTTTCTACCCTGGACGTTCGCCTGCTCCCAGCTCTTCCCAGTCCAGTGCATGGCCCAATGACATGGATGCAGGTATCACCACCCCCCATCCCACACAGCACCTGTCTCACCTGTCACTCTCTCTCCACGCATGATGAAACTTTTGCACCTTCTTTCTTTCACCGCCACCCAGCCACAACAATCCTTTAACTGTGGTGACGTATCCAGGCCCAAACGCCTCTCAAACCCTCACATCCACCCACCAGCCCCCTTTATTCAGCACAATGATCATCCAACGTAAAAACAAAACACGTAGCCTTTAAAGTCTTTAAGCTAAAAAGTCACGTATTGCAATCATGCTTTGCTTTTTTTAAGGCAAATGCAATTCAGCTGCCATTTTGTGCTATATTTATTAGAATCAGAGGCACAAATGACTGAAATTAAAATGATTTGTGTGAGGGTTTAGGCAGCTATGGCAGACAGAGCCAGCTCTGATGTAATGTAACTGTCTGATGGCATCTGTAACGCTTTGTACACTGATTTTGAAATCACAGTGTCTTATTTAACTTGTTCATCGTTGTGTAGTCTATTTCAGTCCAGCTGAGAGGTTTCTTTTAGTTGGAAGTAGGGCTGAAAGGTTAAGATGTTAACAACTGATGCATTCATTTACTTCCTCTCTAGTTTTAAGCTAGTTTAATCAGCAATTTGCTTTTCACTAGCTGACCTTTGACCTTATGGAGAAATCAGATTTGGACCTTTGAATAGGAAGTTTGAAAGCCTCTGATGCTAAAACTATCCGCCGGTCAGCTCTAAACATTTAACACATGCAGCTAATTTCAAGAAGCCATGTTTGAACGTACCCAGAGGATTCCCCCTTTATACCTGTCCTCCAACCAGTAACCATAGGAACTCCCCCCCCACACCTCCACGCCACTCCCCCCCACCACCACCCAGAAGCACCACCATCCATCCAGTTTATCTGATGTTGTGCATCATCATTCAAAACTTTGATCACACACAAACTCCCTCCTCTCTCTCTCTCTCTCTCTCTCTCTCTCTCTCTCTCTCCCTCCTATTCTCTCGTTCTCTTCCTCTACCTCATTGTTAACAATACCCTTCTTCACTTTCAGTGCAGCACCATTTGGCGAGTGTGCAGGAGAGGAAGATAAAACATGAAAACGATGGCGTGCAGTTTCCTTACCATGGTTAGAACTACATTGATTACACTCATATCTATTCACTATCTATTAGCCTTTATGAAACACAGTTATTTCTTTGTGTGTGTGTGTGTGTGTGTGTGTGTGTGTGTGTGTGCAGCTAATATATGTTCTTTTTGCAGATATTTTGTGTGTGTTTGTATTTAGGTTGTTATAAATGCAGTCAGGAGAAGAATGACGCTTTATAAATTCACATGTTCAGTTTTGAAACAGATTTATTTCATCCATCAAAGTTTAATTGACTAAATATTTTCCTGAATGTGAGTCTGCACACACACACACACACTAGTTTACAAGTAGTGCCTTTTTTCCCTTAACTCTTTAAGTCCCCTAGCTCACCCTGACACGGCAGCACACACTCGGGCTCTCACGTGCACACACTTGCACAGTGGCTTACTCATATTCATATGGAGCCTACACTCATGCACACACATGCTCTGCACATATGTACATAGACTCCCACACACACAGACTCCCAGCTCTCCCGCCTCCCTCAGGTCTCACATTGTAACACACACGCTTATCGTGCTCCCCACCCCTGCAGGTGTTCAGGTGGCCGCCCCGTCTTCAACCCCTCTGCTCCCACTTCTAACTCCCACCCTCGCCTCAAATCCCCTTTTAAGATGCTCCTGTGGATCGGAGGTGTAAAACCCATCCTCCAGCTCCGCAGCCCTGCCTCCCCTTTGTCTAATTGAAAAAGTGTACAGCAGGAAGAGCCCTACTGAGGGAGAAAACATGCCAGGGAGAGAGGGAGGAGAGAACTAGAAATTAGAAAAGTAAGTGGGGAAAAATGGGGAGCGCGAGAGGGAATAGCTGGGAGAGACGTCGACTTTGGTGTTCTGAAATGGTGATAGCTGATGAGAGAGAAGGGTTAATTAGAGTGTGAAGTGGAGGAGCCAAGAGTCTTTGGGTAGGGTTTGCCACAGCTCCTCAGCTCCTGCTCCACTTAGCTGTAAATGTAATTAAGAGGCTGATCATCAAAGCCACAGCGAAGACTCCTGCGTGTTGTACAGCACCTCCTTCCATCGTTTTCATCACCCCCTTCACCCTCTTTCTATCCAACCTGCAGAACTCCACCTTGTGAATTTGGAACTTTTACCCAGTTACTATTAAAAACCCTTGTCAAAAAATAAAAAGCCCAAAGCTTTAGTAATTACCAGCCCGTTTTGTGTGGATTTGATGTTGTCACATAACATCGAGGTAAACCAAGAAAAATGAACAAGGCATTTATGAGGAGCAATAAAATAATATAGTCTGGCTGGTTTTCAGAAGAGTCCCACCTGTCACTGGCAAATGTCACCTGAGGATTTCCCTTCAGGTGGGGGGCAAATAAACAAGCCAGCAGACTCTCACACTAACAGATAGGAGCATGAAGGTGGGTCGTTAACACACTCTACTCCCCCATAAGCACCCAGACATGCAGCTGCATGAAGGGGACTTATTATTTTATATAATTCCCACAAACAGATTCATATGAAGACACGATGGATTTCTGCGCACATATCACACACACACACACACACACACACACACACACACACACACACACACACACACACACACACACAGCTGAAGCCTAGTCCCAGATGGTGTTTCTGTGTGTGTGTAGCCTTGGGATCCATGAGGATGCTGGAGACAGCTGCTCCACAGGGGAGAAGTGGGGTAGGGGAGGTTAGAGGAGGCAATCGAATCAACCAGGATTTTATATTAGTTCCAAATGATTGTGAAATTTTCCCGAGACACCGGAAGTTTGAGGCGGTGATGGCCTTGCTGTGAGGGAGGTGCAGCATGCTGGACGACCCCTAATGCACAGAAGTGACCAAACCACAGGAGAGAGAATCCCCCAACTTTTCTTAGTTACTGAAATCACTTTTTCTGTCACATATACAATAGTGTGTGCGTGTGTGTGTGTGTGTGTGTGTGTGTGTGTATGTGTGCGTGTGTGCGTGTGTGTGTGTGTCAGTCAGAGGCGCATCTGGTGGCAGGCCTGTTAGTGCACAGAGACAGAAGGGTCATCATGGGAACGCTTGATTAGTTGCCAGTGGAATATTAAGGCTTGCCAGAAGAGGAAACAGTACAGATTTGGCACACAAACACAATTCCTGATCAGACCACTGCACAGGCTGTGAAGTACTGAAATATTGTCCACAAAATGTCCTGATAGTGATAATATTTTAACGTCCCCACACATGCAGATGTCAGCACACTTCTGATTTCCTTCTGGCGTTCTAAAAGTCTGTTTACCCAATAAATAAAAGATTACTTTAATGCAGCTAATTAGGTTTAATCATTATGGGTTTTTTTCTTTTGTTTGCTCTAGTCTCAGTCTTCTCCCGTGCACTTCCATCTTTGTGTCTCTACGGACGATTTCCACCTTTCTCCCACTAGTGTGACAGTGTCAGAGCAATCACTGCTAACTGCTGGTGTCAGAAGTGGGATTGGGCTTGTTTTCATGCTTGGAATCTCTCTGACAGTACAATACGCCCCCAGACTCCCGCTAAAGTGGGGTGAGGAGGGATGTGGAGTGGATAAGTAAATAAAAAAATAATAAATATATATATATATATATGTGTCTGCTAAAGACATAAATGGTTCACACAAATTCACTCCCACCTGCTTGGGACTTAACTCTTTCACACAGGGAGGGAAGGTTTTACACGCCTCCACACTCCCATAGACTTTCACACGTCTCCAGCTGGAGAACTGAGGAGGAATCATATTTAATGCCTTGTTTGATGCAGAGGGGCCACGGAAATAGACTACAAAGCAAAAGTCCCAAAAAGTTTCAAAAGAGAGCAGTGTGGCACGGCTCACTCGTTAGGAAGATTAGAATAAAACTTAGAGAGGAGGAAATTTGTCTATTGTTGCATCAGTCAAACGCGGCCGTCTCTGCTGTGTGCTCAGACGTGTGTGAGTGTGTGTGCAAGAGATAATAACCATATTTAACATCTTATGACATCCCAATTTCATACATGTTGTCAGAGCAATGCAATGAAGAAAAAAAAGACACTGCTGCATTTTTCACAGGTTCTGCTTTGCTCTCTCGCTCCCTCACATATTTTCATGTCTCCCACATTCTTCTCGCCTCTCTCCCTCTGTCTCCTCTCTCCGTCCGTCTGCTTGTCTTTCGCACTCACCAGCTGCTGTGTCCATACTGTACAGTGTGTGCTATTTCTGAATGAAGCCGTCTCCTCGTGCAGCCAGCCTGCGAGCTTCGCTGAAGCCAGGCCACAACTAGTTGACTGTGGCTGTTCGCTCCGCTCACACAAAGAGAAACCCTACAGTTGGCACCTGAAAGAAAGACAGAAACAGAAAGAGATTAGACGGAAAAGCATACATTGGCACAGTGGAGATTATTATAGCTACAGATGTTGTTTGGCACCAAGACAAAGACCACATTCAGTATGGATTGAACTGTTTTTCCCTTTGAAGACGGGCTTTTAAGTTATTATTACGTATTCCCCTGCTCATTTTCTAAGGCTTTAAAGCAGGGAGTCTCTCTCAATCCTACAATAATAAATTATTATCCCCAAGATCAGCTATCAGGATTTATTTTTTGTAATGGTCTGATCACATGCAGAGTCTGAGTGGCCAAATAACACTAATAGGAGTCAGTGGCCAACAGCCAAGAAGGAATGGGAACAAAGCACTGCCACAGCCAGTGATAAAAATAACAAATCATGACTGTTCAAGTCCCCTTCAGTAAAAATCAACTGGATTTTTTTATTTTTTTTGAGTGTAGCAAACTAAAGGAGCAGTGTTTTGTTGATTAAATCCACCTCTCTTTTTTTCTCCCTTTTACATCCACCTTTTTTTTATTTATTTATTTTTTTTATTTTTTGTTGATCCCATTTTTTTATTTTTATTTTTTTCCGTCAGGACTGTCCTCGCCTGGTTCACTTAAGAAGCCGGGGAAGTTTGATTTCAACGCCCTGACTTCCCAGACGAGGTCCCCCCGCATGGCGTTCACACACCACCCGCTGCCTGTGCTGGCAGGAGTGAGACCAGGTGAGAGCCCTGCCATAAAACCAACCCTCCCCCACCCCCCCTCTGATGACCTGAAAAAGAGAGAGAAGGAAAGGGAGTGTTAAACCAGCTCTTCTGGACAATCAATTCTTAAATCGTGTGCCTGAAAATGGAAATCCAAACCTAGTTGCTGAGAAAGCAAAACAAAAGCAAACTTTCCAGTCCCACAGCTGCCACTGCTGAGAAGCAATGTGCCTGCAGAGTTTCACCTGTTCAGTGTTACTGCTATCATCATGGCTTGGCATAAATTCCTCTCTCTCTCTCTTTCAGCCTCTCTCCATCCATCCATTATTACCACCATCTTTGTGCCTGTGTTGTTGATACCGTCATTGCATGGCACTTAGTGCTGCATCCATGCCTTTGTGCCTGATTTGCTGCACGTCTTAATGCTTCATGGATTTGTTGTGATGTTTGTCAAGGTCAGCTTCTTTTATTCTGAACTGATGGTTTTGACTGGATGTGGAAAACTCACCATATGGAGCAATCTGACACACTCAAGTAGAAACAAAAACATTCTTTATCACGCAGGGAGCAACACGATAACAAGGTCAGACTCCAAGGATCTGCTATTAGATAGAGAACACAATAACCAACCCTATGTTTTTATAGGACAGGAACACATTCTGTTGAAGTTTTGTCTTGTTTTTATTTTTCACAAAAGTGTTTATCTTACATTTTGAAGTGTATTTCTGTTTAAAAGTTGGAAATAATCACTATCTTACTCACAGCTGTGTTTAAGGCCCTGTCCACAGGTAGCCAGGTATCTCCCAAAACAAAGATATTTTTCTACGATTCGGCCTGTCATCCACACGAAAACGCAGATTTACACAACAAAAACAAATCTTTTTAAAAACTCCGGCCAAAGTGAAGATTTGCGTTTTCTCCGTTTTCAGCGTTTCCGTGTGGACAGAAATAACCGGAGTTTTAGGTTTCAAAACGTCAAAAATGCTGATGGCCTATGTGCGACCTGTGTTTACGCTACAACATGGATGCCCTCAGAGCTGTGCTCGCGTTATCAATCGTCCAAGCGCTTTTTAACGCTTGTTGACTTTATACTCCAAAACTACATTTAAGAGCAATTCTACCTCCTTATCGGGCCACACAAGCAAGCTAGGCGCCATGTTTCATGTTTTGTTGAAGTTGAGCAGGAAGACTAAATGGATAGGATTCAAGGGAACTACTGCCACCTACAGGTCTGGCATGCCTATGAATGTGCTTAATGCACTTATGCGGTTACGTGTGGATGGAGTTTTTTCTAAAAACAAGGTGTGTAGATGCTATTTTTTGGGAGGGCGGATATTTGTTTTTAAAGGAGTCATCACATGAAATTTTCACTTTTCCACTTGAAAAAATGTCTATAATGGCTTCCTAATAATCTTTCACTGGCTGAGAAGCTGATATTTAACATTGAAGCGTTTGTTTAATCTTGCCTTCTTCAACCAGCTCACATGCACCCCCCGAGCACGCGCATTCCAAAACAAGATTTACCTATATGCCGACACAAAGGCCGAATATGAACAAATATGAGGGCTCGTACATACACGGTTGGATCCTGTAGGTCACTGCCAGGTCGGGTTCAGTTATAACTTTTGTTGTTTAAAAAAAACGGCTACATTTGGACAAGGCCTAAGTCAAACAGGACTGATGAGCTAATGGCTAGCCTGATCACAGCCAAACCCAAAGTCTGTTGCTGCTGCCTAAAAACAGCTCCAATCTTCAAAGATTCAAAGTGGTTCATGCTTTATTTTATAATTATTTACACTGCTGCCAGTTTTGCATTACAAAGTTATTTTAGCAGAAATATTCTAAACTTCCTGCCAGACCTGAGGCCAGGATGCACTAGAGCATGATGAACAGAAGCCCATGTAAATAACCTTGTAGTGCAAAAAGGTTTTATAAAATAACATTGGAGAAATTTTTAAAATGTTAACAAGACCTTTAATTTGGCTGGATTTGAACTAGCTGTTAGCTCATCAATCATGGGTCATGCATACTCTTTGTATAAATAGGGATTATCCATCTAGAGGTGGAAAAATGTATCGCACCTTAAGCTCCACGCCCTACTTTCGTGAATATGGCCACGGCCAGTATATGTGCACATATATATATATATATATATATATATATATATATATATATATATATATATATATATATATATAGGCTAATGCTGAGCAGCGCTCAATTCAAATTGCATGGCACTTTACGGGAAGGGGGACGAGCTTGGCAAAAAAATATTAAATAATATTCCAATATTACCAACATTATATGACAGAAAACGATAAGACTATCACTTTCACGGATTTCTAAAATTTCATACATAAGTCTGAAATGGGGAAATCTCTGGATTGCTGCTTTAAGAAATCAGACTTCATTTTGAAAAGGTGTGGGATGAAGCAGCGGGGAATGCTACAGTATTTATTAGGTGCATGGATGTGCACTGTAGTAATCCCTGGCATTTCTAAACTTTTACATAAATAAAAGGCTCTAAGGGCAAGCTGTCCTCTTAAGACCTTCTCGGTCGGATAGGATAACCGATGTAGTTACTTCGTCTACAGGGAGAAAATTCCCTAAGTCTCCAGCATCTCAAGTTTGCCAAAAAGTCCCAATAGGGTGGTCTCACTTTTCAAAGAAATAAATATGTCCTCCTCTCACTGTCTCTCCTTCCCATTCCATTTGTCTCTCGGAGGACGGGATTGGTGCGCGGCCAAACCAGAGCTGCCATGTAAAGGTCATTTGGACTCATTGCCCATCATGTTGAACTGTATTAAATTTTGCTTGTGGTGCTCCCTGCAGTATATTTAGTAAATGTATTCTTGTCTGCATTTGCACAATTAAGCCGCGTTGTTTATCTGCACGGAGCATGCTCAGGTCCTCCCATGAATCCAAAACAGTAGATTACATTTGGAGTTGAAATGCGTTTTCTGTGAGAAGTGTCTCAACTTTCTTTGTTCCCCAGCTAATCTCTGCACTCTCCCAGTACAGTGAGAACCGATAGCCAGGATGTTTTCCTGTAACAGATATGCTGTAATGAGACAGTGTTTAGAAAATGTGTCTTGGTGCTTTTGTGTACCTACACAACACACACGCATGTGTGTGTAAATTTACACTCTTGTGGAGGACTCTCAGTACAAAAATGGCTGCTGTCCAAATGAAATGTCCCTCTGAGGCCTTAGATTCATAAAGAGACTGGAGGATGATGGGAAGGAGGGAGGGAAGAGGACGGGTAAGAAGAGCGATGAGGGTAGACGGAGGAGGGAGAGGAATGGTTTTAGCGAGGCACATCCTGGACGGGCTGAAGCTGTTAGTTGTTGTTGTGTAGGTCTGGTAAGTGTGGCTGTTCTGGGGTTCGAACCGGATGGTTTACGTCCCGTTTTTGGCTCCATGCTCACATGGAGCGCTGCCAGACTGATGGTTGCCTGAATAAACTAGCTTTGAGAGTCAGCCATTATGACAGCAATTACGCACACTTACACCAGTATACATAAAAAACACATGGAAGCTAGGACAGGCATTACACACACACACACACACACACACACACACACACACACACACACACACACACACACACACACAGGCAAAATTCACCAGCACACCCAACAAACTGATGGAACCAGTTAAACAAAAACCAGGGATGAACTTACTTTGTGGGGACGTTATACACAAGAGGATAAAGGGTGACAGACAGAATCACAGATGCTTGTTCGCCAGGCTTCCAGTCACCTAGCAGCTTGCCTCTTTAGTTCAGTTTCCAACGCCATAGAATCACAGCAGACCAGACAGTGTGTGTGTGTGTGTGTGTGTGTGTGTGTGTGTGTGTGTGTGTGTGTGTGTGGTTGGCTGACTAATGTCTCTGGGAGGTGTTTTGTGGTCAGTTGGGAGCAGAGGAGAGATTCTCTCCCAAGCATCAAGCTGCTGGGCAGAACCACACAGCACGGATATGCCTCTGATTGATTAGACGTCACTGACAAGCTATAAAACAGCAGTGGAAGGAAAAAAAATAGTGTGTGAGAGTGTGTTACTCCTTCCTTTTGTGGGTTTGTGTGTGCATGTGTGTGTGTGTGTGGGGGGGGGCGTGACGGGGTTAAAAGAAGGCAGAAAACACACTAGCTTGTGAAAGTGTGTGTGTGTGTGCGTGCGTGCATGCGTGCGTGCGTGCGTGTGTGTGTGTGTGTGTGTGCATAGATTCCAAACTCACCAGAGTTACAGAGAAATCTTGCGGGCAGATTTGTAGAATGAATGAGTCCAGATGTTGTCCAGTAGCCAGAATGTCTGCCGTTTATAAGGACAGGAACAGCTTCACTCAGTCAAACAAAATAAAAGTGATGCACTTTTTTTTTCTTCATTACTACAATAATACATGATAATCGAGTCTGACCTACCAGTCGCTAGTTTAAACTTAGTATGCAGAGTTAAAGGTTTGATATCTTCTCATGTTTCTCTCCATCCTCCCTTTACCATTTTGTTTCCTATCACCTTTTTCTTCTCAGGGAGTCCCCGTGCCCCGGCCTCAGCCCTGCACTTCCCCTCCTCCTCTATCATCCAGCAGTCCAGCCCGTACTTCACCCATCCCACCATACGCTACCATCACCAGGACCCGCTTAAGGACTTTGTGCAGTTTGTGTGCACCGACGGCACAGGACAGCCCAGTGCACAGGTAAGGGATTAGTGAGTTCTGCTGAGCTGTGGGATGCTGTTGTGTATTTTGTGATGAGGAGCAACACTAAAGCAAATATTGTTTCATTAAAAACTATCAAAGGAGCTGTGCAATAAAAGGCAGGAACCCAGGAATCAGTCGGAATATGTAATGACTCGCAGGATCATTTCATATTTTATTACTTATGCAGGAACAACGAGGTCAAGTGAGCCAAAACCTGCACATAGAGCAATTTCCATAAAGTGAAAGCAGATCATCAGGGAAGGTTTTAGGGCAAATACATCAACAGGATGAGGCAGGCAGCTGTGCTGTGATAGAAAAAAAAAGGCTCCACTGGAGAAACGTTTAGAGGAGGATCCAAACCACCTTTGACTCATCACTGGTATGAGGCACTTCGAGATGTTGAGCTGGAACAGATTTAGAGTTTCAGACATGCAAACAGGTATGAAATGGTTAGCTTGGGCTGAACTGGCAACTGGCATTGAGTCAACCGTAGAGAACCAAGGCTGCAACCATGGGACAAGCCGGCTGAGGGTCTGTTCTGTTGGTAGAATCTGGATGTCCATGGACTGATCCCAAAGAGCTACAGGTGCACTGCAGGAACAGTCCCACCTGCCATTTTTAGTTCTGCTCTTTGACTTTCAAGAACAATGTTCTCCCAAGAGGCTCGAACACCTTCACAGCCTGCTTGGCAAATGTGTAAAGGTTTTGTTGCTCAAGGCATGGTGGGGGATTAGGTCATGTAAATGGAGTGAAGTAAAACGCCATTATGCCTCTGAGAGCTCCCCTCTGTGTCAGATTCTCAAGTGGATGGGCGACCGAGGAGCGCGTTTACTGAAACGCGCCATGTGTCAGGTAAAGTGTTGAGTTGGAATGAGGAGGAAGCTAAATGTCGAAGCTCGTGGGGGCACAGAGGGGTGAGTTTTTAGGCTTCGTGGCCTCTTGTGGTGCTTAGTTCAGAGAAGATTAGAAGAGGCAGAAACCCCTCTGATAGCATTGCATCCACACTGGAGTGTTCCAGCCACTAAAAAGCCTCTAAAGTGGTCTTTGAGGGATGATTCTGAAACACATTCACTACATGCAGAGTAGTGCTGTAAACCTCTACTGTAAACCTGGCCTTCTGAGCAACTGAATCCACTTATCAAGCCCTTTTCTCATTCCTTATTATCCTTTGTTCTCATGACCTAACACACTGATCCCTGTTTAAACCACACACACACACACACACACACACACACACACACACACACACACACACACACACACACACACACACACACACACACAGTTTTACCCTCTCCTGATTTGTTTCTTTTTGAAACTTGACGTGACGTCTCTTAACGATCCCTCATCATCTCTACACGGACAGCATCACTTTTCCTTTTCCCTCCTGTGTGACGATGCTCATCTCTTTTCTCCTGGTTTACTTCCATTCCCCGCCACCTTTAAGGA
This sequence comes from Aphyosemion australe, assembly GCA_006937985.1. Classification (NCBI taxonomy): domain Eukaryota; kingdom Metazoa; phylum Chordata; class Actinopteri; order Cyprinodontiformes; family Nothobranchiidae; genus Aphyosemion; species Aphyosemion australe. Next base: position 4,034,642 of record SSNS01000022.1, read on the forward strand.
GTGGAAGGTTGTGTTTTATGTAAACAAATGTGAGACTCCCTGTGAGCGAGTGTGTGTCTCTGATATTTATGTGTGTGTCCCAGAGGCAGTGAGTGTGTGTGTGTGTGTGTGATGCTCCCTATACACTGTGTATTCTCGGGGTGTGTCTTCCTCACCCTGTCTGTATGGTCCATCTGCAGCCTAATGGAGGTGGCCAGAGCAAAATGCCGGGCTCCTTCCTGCTGCCCCCGCCACCCCCGGTGGCACGCCCCGTGCCCCTCCCCATGCCCGACTCTAAAACCATCAGCACGCCCACTGACGGTGGACTCAGCTCACCCGCATCTCCGTGTAAGTCACCCCCCTCTCCCACTCCCCTCTACAAACCCGTACTGTTGCCCAGTCGCCCCAAAAACTGTTTACAAAGACCGGTTGGAGCTAATTTATCCTCCCCCAGCCCCACCTGCTCCAGAGGTAGCACTCATAGGAGGTGTAGCAGAACTCAGACCTCTGGACTAATAATCCTATTAAGGATTGTTACTATTTGTAAGGTAACATTCTGCCCCGTCCAACACTCAGCAGCCCCAGGAGCTTCACTCCTCTTTGCTCCATCACCTGCAGTTTTATCCACGCCTTTGCCATACCAGAGATCCACTTCCAACCTCCTTTGTGGCCCTTTTCAGACATTTACTGATCTAATAAAGCAACAGCATTCAGCCTTTCACACACAGGTCACATTGTTATGTTCTTTAACCAGTAATATAGACGTCTCTGGAACTACTTCAGCTACTTTAAAAGGAAAACAGTCCAAGTAGGAATCAGCCCCAGCAGTATCTTTAATTAGAGCAGCTCTGCTGACCAATGGTTTAATTGGATAATTTTGACTTTGTAACAACTGAACTTTAAACCCAGTGAGATAAAAGACCAAAGTCCTGAGTTTGAGGCATTACAAGAACTTTAAATACAGATGAAACTCAAAAAATGAGAATATGGTGCAAACGTCCATTTATGTCAGTAATCCAACTTAGACTGAGAGACCATCTAAAGGCTCAGGAACCCATTGCAGGGGTTTAGGATTCATTAGCTGATTAGAGTGTGACACTTTGAGTCTAGAATATTGAACCTTTTCACAATATTCTAATTGTCTCTGAGATGTTGAATGTGGGGTTTTCATCAGCTGTAGCTATAATCATCACAATTATAACTAGATAAATTGCATTTCTTGCAGAAATACGTTTGAATGCTTTGTTGCTGAATACGATAGCTGAAACAGCTGAATTGAAGCTAAAACTAAGCTTAATTGTCAAAATGTGCTGAATGTATTTGAAGTTTTAGGAGCAAAAATTGCTAAAAAGTTTTAAAAAGCCCAAAAAGTAAGTAGAGAATAGAGAAAAAAATCCGAACCAGCAGAAAACTGAAATCTCTAAACATAGTTTAAAAAACTGAGTAGCTAAAATGTTTAAACAGCTCATATTTGAGTATAAGTAGTTAAATTTTCACAATTAGTTGAATTGTGAAATTAGCAGGATATGCTGAATTTTGAAACTGATAGCTGAGTAGCTGAACTGAAATAAGCAGTTTTCTGCTGCGAACATTTAGCGTAATTGTAAAAATGAGCTGAAAAGATTGAAAGATTTAGGAGCAAAAAATCACTAACAAGTGTATTAAAGCCAAATAAGTAAGTGGAGAAAAGAGAAAATAAATCTAAACATCAGAAAACTGAAATCTCAGTACACAGTTTAAAAAACTGGACAGCTGAAATGTTTAAACAGCTGGTATTTGAGTAGGAATAGTTTAATAGTTACATTTTCACAATTAGCTGAACTGTGAATTTAGCAGCTGAAAATGATGAACATGCATTAGAACTGAAGTGAAGTTGAAAATGAGTTCAATTGTCAAAGTTAGCAGAATGAGATA
>SSNS01000022.1:4039581-4064679 GCA_006937985.1 Aphyosemion australe
TTTTCCATTCATTTCAATGGGCTGAAAAATGGCAGAAAAAGCTGAATAAATCGGAAACGGTTGAAGATATCAATACCAGGAGATATAGCCGGAAAGAGCTGAACGAGCTGAACGGTTTGATACCAAACTTGCTGAAATAGCTGAAAAACTGTAGGAGGAGATACAGTTCAAAAAACGTACGGAAGCAGAATAATAAGAAGAAGAAGAAGAAGAAGAAGAAGAAGAATAATAAAGAGAAACAGGAAAACAATAGTTTGAATGCATACTGCATTCAAACTAACAAGTAAAGGCTGAAATATCTGGCTTTGCATGAATGAGTCTGTCTCATATTTTAGATTGAGTTACTGACATAAATGAACTTTTGCACCAGATTCTCATTTCTGGAGTTTCACCTGTAGAACATTTGCTTCGTGAAAATAAAACTAAAACAACTCTTGTCAGCATCTAAACCAGGATCTCACCGGGCTTTCCTGAAAGTCTCAAAACATTTGCAACAGATTCTTAGTTTTGTCACAAGAATTGTAAAGCCTTGTTCTCTCGCTGTGTAGTTTCAGCGAGTCAGGAAGAATTTTGTTAGGGGTTGGCGACCATTAATTGTGAACAAACTGAGATGTAATTAAGACTCTTTGTGGCTAATTTGCAATTTGTTTGCTGTTAAGTCACGTACCCAGGCTATATGTTACACTTCTAGTATAAGAGTCCAGTTTGGCTGGATATTAGTTTATTTTCTCATAATTTGGTGTTTGCAACAGAAAGCAACATATTTTATCCCTGAGGGACCCATAATCAGAATAATCACTAACACCTGAGCTCTGGTCTGACCAGTATAAGTGTAGCATCACCCAAAATAAAAAAATAAAAAAATCTTTTTTTAATTCCATCTCTTGAGTTCTGCAGCAAAAGATGAAGCAGATAAGTTAGACTTATATGGTACATGTCTGAAAAGGGTTCACCCTCTCATGCAAGTTTAGCCTCCTTTTATCTTCATGCCTTTGCAAACCATCTCTACCTCCTTCCTCCATCTTTTCTCTTCCTCCTCCGTCTCTGTCTGGTGTTGGACTTCCTGCTAGCACCACTAGGGGCAGTGTAGTTTCTCTCCCTTCTTCTGGATGTGTTTGATAGTTTGCAAAAGCAGAGCAGGGCTCATTTTCTCTGTAGCTTTAAGCCTTTGATCAAGGCAGACTCTGCATGTCTCTCCGACAGCTGCAACATAATCTACCCTCGTTTCTCATTTCTTTTTTCTCCTTTCTTCTTTTCTTTATTTGATATATGCTCATATCCTCCTTTCTTTGTTTCCCTTTCCTTTATTTCTCTCTTTTTTTTCTTTTTAAGGGAACAAAATTAGGGCAGTTGGCGTGGACTCCAAAAAAGACTTGGTGCCCCACTTTACCCACGCAATCCCCTCGCCACTTTCACACAATCCGCTCAACAATTAAAAATTGAGAACAACAAAAAACAAGGAAATCACAGCGTAGTACAAAAAAAAATAATGAAAATAAAATGTGTGTCTCTAAACATGAATCAGAGAACCCTATCCAGCTTGTCTAATTAGCGGTGCACTGGGGGAGCGGGAAGGAGTGTGATCTGAGAGCGGTGAAGCTGTGGTCGGTTCCGCCCAGACAGGTGCGCTGCGAGAGTCGGGTCACGGGAGAGGCACGCCGAGAGAGGGGGCACCGGGAACAGCTACCCGGGCTCCTCTTCCTTCTTTCTCCTCTTGCCTTCCTTTCAGCTTTCCCTCCTCTCCTTTCTGTCTACACGCTCAGATTAACATGTCACTCTGATTTATTTATATCAACATCTATATAAATAAATATGGGATTTTTTGTCCTTTTTTTCTCATTTGACTTATCACTGCACCTTCTTATGTTGTCTGTGATTCCCGAGACATCTTAATAACATTCATGGATCACACACACACACACACACACACACACACACACACAGATGCATATGGTCCAGTCACACATGCATCAGCTTCCAGTCCTGTCACTGTCACCCCTACACCTACACCCTCCCCCCCATCCCCTCTACTCACTCAGTTCAGCCAAGGCTATGCTCAGCCGTCACGTTGGAGTCCTGTGAGCACAACTGCCCTAAATTTGATCCTTTGTCATAACAGAGCAGTGTCGCTGGGTAGAAACGGCACCCCCCCAGGCCTTTTCCATGTAAACGACTGGTGATGGGTAAATTTATCCCCTCCGTCACCTTTTGGTTAGACCCAGTGAATCCTGAATGTTTTGGTTTAAACCCCGGGGGCTGCTGAGGAGCGTCTGTCACTAGATCTGAAGGAGAAAACCTTCTCTGTGTAAACACTGATCTTTGCAGACCGTGTGCCCCTTCTAAACATTACCTTTATTATTTCAGATGAATAAAAACTCCAACAGTGTGAACAAATCACCACTGTAACCAATCCGTTTCCCTCCCTCTTTATGCCTTTTTCCTGATTTGACAGAAAAAAAACACTCATTTTAGACACATTTTAGACGGTTAATTCTTACCGAATCGATCATAATCAATTTGATAGTGAGGGCATCAAGCCCTGCTACAGGCTGAGTGTGTATGTGTGTGTGGAAAAGCATGTACACACTTGTATCTCTCTGTTTATAGCATACTCCACGCCAGGCTCCACAGCTCCCAACCGGTTTGTCGGCATCGGAACACGGGACAACTTTCTGAATATCCCCCAGCAGACTCAGGTACCCTGCCAGCCTCCCTCATTTACTCACCATCAACATGTCCACCTCTCCCTCCTCCTCCTCCTCTGTTTTGTTTCTTCTTTTTCTTCGTCTCTTCTCATCACCCTCTGCAAGCCCTGTTCGTAATGCTGCTTTTCTGGGTTTGAATGAACGAGCATGTTGTTCAGAGGTCATGATACAAAGGCCATACTTAGACAACCACTCTGCTTTGCAAACGTATTTGATCTGTTCTGTGACTAAACCTTGGCTGAATGAATCCTTTTATGCACATTTATGGCTGTTATTTGCATCCATGTGCCGAGATCTGAGCTTTAATTATTTGACGTTTTGGATTGAAGTTTGCTTTTTTCCAACTTTTTTCTCAGCTGATGGTTGGTTTTTCCTCCAGGTTTCTCTGTGCTGATAGAGAGAAGCTGTCTGCTTGTGCGTGCGTGTGTGGACTGATTTTAAACTTTCAGCCAGGCTGAAGCAGAGTGTTGTCTAAGTAACGAGGCCTTTAGAGTCAGTACTGGTTTACAGTGCGTACACCACAGTAGATTCTCCACAGCGAGTGAAATCAGTGCCAGTTTCAGTTCCAGCAGTGTTGATTTATCTCTACAAGGCCCCACAGTGTGTATTAGTGCAGCGCTGCACTACATTGTGGTTTCAGCCTCGGCTGTGCTCTGCCACGGGGCTGCAGCGTCTTGGGCCTCCTCCATCACCAACACAACTTTTCTCATTAGGGGCTAACCGCACCTGCCTGCAGCCAGCTCAGCTCTCCTGCCCTCCCCACACATGGAAACGATCTGCATTCCTCATCGGCTCAGCTCTACCCCCTCCTCCTCCCTTCCACCCAGTACATCAGCAGCCCACGTTCCCTCTCCTCCTGCTGCTCCCCGAGCTCTCCACCTGCACCACTCTCCCACAGATGCAGCTCTGGCACTGAGGGGACATCCAAACACGGTCCAAATGTGTGTCAGCGTATACGCACTTCAAGTCTGAGCCAAAACTCTTGCCCCGCATTCTCCGTCCTACAAACAAAGGCCTTTTGCAGCAGCTTACACCTGCTCAGAATGCTTATTATCTCCTGCTGCTGGTTAACTAAATTAATTTTTTTGAAACATGTACTTTAGTAGCATCAGCGCTCTGTTAGCTGAGCCTAGTAGGTCAGCGACAGCCTGAGAGTCACAGAGGTCCCTGCCTGTCCTGCTGTTCTCTGGCATATGGCGAGGTTCAGACGACGGCTCTGCCAGCCCGCCTCGTGGCCTGCTAGCCAACTAGCCAAGACAGAGGAAGAGAGCCTTCCCGCTTGTGTCAGAGCAAGATAAAAGTTAGGCTGAGGAGCTCTCTAGTGGTGAGGCCGCAAACATGCAGGGAGCAAGCAGAGAAAATAAGGACGCTGGTTTGAAAAAAGTCAGAAAGACTCAGAAAACTGGAGGCAGAAAAAGAAGACAGAGTCAGTCGTGGCTCGCTGCACTCCTCAGTCACGTCCTGGCTGTCTGGTTGCCAGCAGCAACCAGACATGATGTCATAGGCAGTTGAACTTGGACTTGAAGTGTACGGGGGTTAGGGGGGGGGTCAGTTTCCACTGCCAAGGATTACATTGGGAGAGCTGGAGTAAGAGAGGGTGGGAAGGAGAAGGGGTGTAAGGGAAGTTGGAGCAAACTGAAGGAGGTGTCATCTGCAAATACTGAAAAGAGGCAAATGTGGAGGAGATCAGACTAAGAGTTTGTGGGGGTGGGAGGGCTAAAGAGAGATAGCTGACGGTGTGGTGAGTGGCTGCTCCTCTCCAAGCTGGAGCTGGTGGAATGTCAGCGGCAGCCAGAACAGCTCGGCTGTTCCAAAGCCTCCCCTCCTGCCCTCTTATCAAACAGAAACTTGATCCCTGGAGTAGCTGCTCTCTGCAGCTTTTACACTGTAGTCTGACACAGCTCTGGCCCACAGAACACAGACATGTTAGGAGGATCACTTTACACGTAAACTGGTAGCAAATGACACGGCAGCTCCAGTCCTGCGCCGGCGACATGGACAGCCAGATAGAGAGAAACGAGACACGCAAATTCCGCTAAAATTGTTCATTTTTGTGTCAAACAGCACGACAGCCGAGTCAAAACTTTAAAAAACTGAACTGGAGCTGAAGTTGTAACTTTTCTGTCTCCACATAGGAGCTGAGCTCAGCAGATGTCAGGGAAAAGAGGAGCAGGTCGCCCTCTGGTGGCTACAAAACGTTTTACACGTGTGGATCTGTGTTTTGGCTCTCACTTTTAACAAATGATGTAGATGACTGAAGAATTTAAATTGAAATGATTTGCTTTACGTATATACAGCTTGGGGGGGGGGGGGTCATTTATTTAACCAGTGAGGATTTGATTGATGGCATGTTTTAAAATTGTGTGCAAGATGTTCTGTGTTCATGATACATAACTCTTCCTACTCTTCACACTGTCCTGCTTTCCTCTCTCATTGCACGCTGCAAGTGACACCTGGAATTTCTCAGCTGGTTGCAGACATAAATCCTGATGTTCTTCTGTTTCCCCACAGTCCTGGTTCCTCTGACAAGGCCTCTCTGAATCAACAGCTCAACGTTTGTCATGAAAATTGGAAATCTGGAAAACAAACACATCACCGCTGATCAAGAACAAACTGCTGACACGAAAAGGTCTTTCTCGCCAAACACTATCAAAAGTCCTACTACAGAACACCCCCCCACCCAGCCCCCCAGGAGGACTCCCACTCCAACGCGATTTGAATAGGAACCCCTTCCACGCAGGAGGCTTCGGTAAGATGGAGAGGACACGATCAGAACGCAGAAGGAGGAAGAGGAGGATGATGAACTGTCTCACAAACACTTTGAAACGTCAGAAAGAAAACACAATGTAGAAAGCTGACAAATGACCAATTAAACATTTGTTTTTCTTTCTGTTATATACACACACATATATTATATATATAAATATAATTTTTTTTATTTTGTTGTCTCCACAATGAAACTCCATGCATTGGCTGGGAGATCCAAACTAATAACACGTAGTGGTAAACGGTGGAGTCAGATGAGCGAGTAGGAATGAAACAGCTGGTCCACAGTCCCACCTGTGCTGCTCCGGGTCCAGACCAGAACCACAGCTTCGTACCTGCGCCGCTACACACACACACCCCCGGCCGCTCGACTCGCTTCGCCCTGAGCATCTTTCATCTCCGATTGGCCAATCATGGTGACACCATCTGATGGTGTGACATATATGCACTAAGCGGCTGGTCTTTGTTTACCTGTCAGAGTTTCAGGGTGTCCTGCTTGTGGGAGAAGTGATAGCCATGAGGCGAGTGTGAGAAAGTGAACACACGACAGACAGACATAACACTAACTCTACACGTGCTCTTTCGTCCCCCTCACCTATGCACTATTAGTTTTTAAATAAGGGATGAAAAGTGTTGCACATCAGAGGTCAGACGGGCATTTAGAGGAGTGAGCCGAGGTCGACGAAGCTGTGGTCGCGTTAAAGTCTTGGCCCTGAAACACGCAGCACTCACAACCACATAATAATCCACACACAGCGTCAGCTTCACATTATTAGCTTTAATTTTGCTTCTTGAGATTGTTTCTTCATTTTTATTTTCAGACTTGGTTTTGGGTTTGCATTACCTGGATTGTTTTGACCTTCTCCTGCATGTCATAACAAACGTTTCTGTAGTTCACAGTCAGTCGCGAAAACACATCACTCACTTTTTCAGCTGCACAGGAAGCACAGCTTCTCAAATTTCTCACAAACGGACAGCACAGTAACAACAGCTCGTCACACGCATCCCTTGCATTGCTTCACGCTGTATCCCGTAGTCAGACTGCATGATTATCCACAGGAACACACACACACACACACACACACACACACACACACACACACACATAATACACACTAACACCACAGGCAAGCTGATATAGAGTAAATAAGGGAAGCCTTTATATTTGGTTCTCCAATCCGCCTTTGTTAATGGTTTTTCATTCATTTAAGAGTTGTCTTTTTAATTTGAAATGATTTTTTGTGTAAATGTTCACATTTTAAAAAAGAAAAATTGCTGTTATTTTCATCTCCACACAATCCAACACAAACGAAAAGCCGACGTCACAAAATAACTGGACTGCCTGGCTGTTGGTTCCGTTTTGCAGGGATGGTAAAAACCAGCTGAGAGCCCACTCTCAGCCTCGTTAGACACATTCGTTTTATGCACATCGAGACTATTAACAATACATGGAAGTGCCTCTGTGTTCCATTCATGCAATTAGTAACAAACTTCAGGTTCTCCTCCTGCGTATAAGCTAAAGCTACAGGGAATGTAGGTGTTGGTGCACGTGGAAACCATCGGCCCAGGACTAACCTTTATAGAGGACTGCAACCTTTTTGTGTGTGTAAAGACAGAGAAAGAGATGTTATACATATATATTTATGCTATATTCTCCTTTTTAACTTTTAATACCAGCTTGTTGGCAGTCTAGTTATTTTCTGAACTCTCTCCCCCCTCACACGACCCGTTTCAGTAACCGTACTGTTACGACTCCAACGACACCTGCAGCGCAGCATCACAATACCTAGATGATCACGTCAAAAAAGAAAAAATCGACAGTAGGTTTGAAGAAAAGTGTTTGTTTTTTGATGGAAAGTATTATTATTGAAAACTATGTGTCGATTGAGCCACGTGCAATGCATTGGGTAGATCATTGTGTTTGTCTGTTAGAGATTTTTAAGAAAGCTAAGAGAAAAGAGAAAAAAAAAATGTATTTGTTTCAAGTCCGTAAGCTCCGGGACTCTAAACTAGAGGGCCATGAAAAATCCTAGTCTTTGTTAAGTTGGGGGTATTTGTTTTTACTTCCTTTGTCTCTTTTTTAATGTTTAATGTGTAATCATTTGTTTATAAAATTGTGGGAGGGCTGAAGGAAAAAAATTCTACTCAGCTTAAAAAAAGAATCTATCATCAGATGAAAACTGGTGCTTTAACACTATAAAGTACGCTCAGAACTATTGTAAACGAATGAACAAAACTAAGAAACCATTTAGGAAACAGCATTATTCCTCTCTTTTTGTATTCTTCTTCTTGTATTTAGTAAGGGGAGAGGTTCCTGTTCCTTAAGGTTGTGGCACAAAAGGCATTTTGGTTCAACCTTTAGAGAGAAATCCACTCAACTTAGCCTTTCACTGCCTGAAACTCACCAGCAAACACCAACCAACCCTCCCAGTTTAATTCAGATCTAACCAGCGTTGACGTAAACACACGACGAGTCTCCTCCCGGGTCTCGTGGGGGGGTGCTTCACATCCAGAGACACTTTTTATTTCTTATTTTCATGATGAATCCGGAGCTGGAGTGAAACACCTGAAGCTTCTGTACAGACGAACAGCGAAGGGGATAAAAGTCGCTTAGATCAGGCAGAAATGAGCCATTTCTGAACCCGTCAGCAAGGTGAGCCTCTCCCCCTCCCCTCCTCCTCCCCCCTCTGTAAATGATTCTTCTAGTGCTCGTGCCGTAGTGTATAGTTTCCCAGCAGTAAAGGTTGTCCCTTGAAAGTGCCTTTTGTTCACAGACTCCATTTTGTAAATCAGATCACCACATTTTTCCCCAGTTTTCGCTCCAGAAGGAGCAGGTTGGGTCTGAAGTCAAGGTCGCCACCATGACTCAGGCACAACCTCTCCCTCTGGCTTCCAAATGAATCCCCTCCTCCATCGCTCCTCCCTTCTATCCTTTCTTCATTTTCAAAGCTGTGTATCTATATGTTTATATTATATATATATAGATATGCGCCTTTGTAAAGTACAAAAGGAAACTGGTGTGAATTAGTTCTTTACTTTTTATGGATAAATGACAGAAAAAAAATTTGAAAAGGCAAAAAAACTTGTTCTTGTTCAACTCTTGCTTTTTTCTTTTCCTCTGTCTCCACTGTCTGTTTTCTCTTAGACACTGGAGTAGTCTGTAACTGTGTGTCCGTCACTCTCCGTCTCTCTCTCTCTCTCTCTCCCTCTCCCTCCCCATCCTCTCTGCTGATGGGAGGGTGAGGAGTGAGGAAAAAAAAGAAAAAAATATTTGCTAAAGAACTTTGTGTCTGAGCAGAATGCAGTTAGCTCACATGTTATTCTTGTCTGTATGCTTCACATTGTATTACCATACCCATCTTCTTCAGCTTCTCCATTCAGCAGCTAATGTAAGTGAACAAATTACGCTGACGGGCTTTTGGGGGTGTCCTCGGGCAGGTTAGGAAGGGACGGCGGGGTCAAAGGCTGAGAGGGCTGGATGAAGTGCTGTGGGAGGTTGCTACCAGGCTGTTCAGGCCAGGATGACTCTTTTGTTTTAGCTATTTATATCTTGGCTTTCTTTTTATTCCCCCTTTTTGTTTCTTTTTTTAATTTGGATTTTTTTTTTTCTATATTTGCTATCAGGGTATGCTGTCGTTGAAGCTCTCCTAGAGGACGCTTTGGACTGTAAAATAAAAAGCACCTTAATCGGACTTGTCCCACATGAGGCTGAAAGAGGGGGCTTGACTTTCCTGGAAAGAGAAAAAAAAAATCAAACGTATTGTTTACGATGGTTCCACACAGTGAGCCCCTCAGCAGTATTAGCCGGTGATAGCCCATCAACCAGACAACAGAAACACCAGCAGAAGCCTGATGGCTCGGATTTAAGAGTCATCAGCCAAGTCCCTCCACTCATCCCCTCCGACCACCTCATGCCGGACCGCTCCGACTCTTTGTTTTGTTGTTTATTTTGGTCTTTTCTTCCTAAATGTTGTATGGTTACTGATGAGACAGGCCCAGCCTCCCCACCCTCACCCATGACTCCCCTTCTACACCTCAGTCAGAGCCCTGAGAGCAGAGAACACCCCCCGGGCTCTAAGGTGAAATGCATGTGTTAATTACAGTTTCTTTTCCATAAGAAGAAAAACACAGTTTGAGAAGAGCAGCACCTGATTGAATAAAAAGGATGTTCTTGACTGTAACCCCCTGCTGCCTCTGTCTTTTTTCCTTATGCCTCCAAAGATGCTAAATAATCAGTCAAAATCAATGACAAATACTTTGGTGCATATTTTGTTTTATCAGATGGGAAAACCTGCTGGGTGTCTTTTTTCTTTTCTGAGTAAGCAAAAACCTTAGTTGAGCTTGGAGTTCTAAAATCTGAGACACATTTATGATTTCTGTAAAGGGTTTTATTTATTATACTCACAATTATGTCTCACCTAACACTTTAAAACTAATGACAACAGGCCAACTCCACTCAAACCCAACCACACCGAGCTGTGATTATTTTAAACATGACCACATATTGTCAAATAAAACAGTAACCAACACCAACACTGGGTGTCCACAGGATTAACTTTATTTTACAGAAGTATATTTAAAACAATATTTGGTTATTTTATTATAAAATATGCAACATTAAATCCGAGCACATACCCTGATGTGCTCTTAAGTACTTCATGTTTGGGAGCTACAGTAAAACATCACAACCTTCTTGTGCAACGAGATGCTCAACAGCAACGGTAAACAGGAAGAAACCACGTGGTGGTATGATATTCCTGGTGCAGTAATCCTAACAGCCAATCGAAATGATCCTGACTGACCCAACACCAATCCAACATATTAAAAAAAACATCAGAGCAGACCAACGGTGCAGATGGAGTGTTACACACTGAAAAGATGAGATAAACAAATGTTCTCACACACTCCAGATGTTATGGAAGGCCCACAGTCGGCTTGGTGTCTAAATGTGTCTGAAGCGGGTCTCAGCTGCAGGTGCGGCATATGCTGCTAACACCATATGTTCTGCTGCTAAACACACTTCAGTACCTCTGTGGATTGCTGGCAGCACCAGAAGGTACCGCGTTTGAACCTGGACTGGTCTGAGTTTCAGTCAGAAAATGCTGCGTTTTTCCTCCAGCATAAAAAAAAAAATCAGTTGCAAGAAAAAAGTATGTAAACCCTTTGGAATTATATGGATTTCTGCACAAGCTGGTCATAAAATGTGATCTGATCTTCATCTAAGGCACAAGACGATCACAGTCATCTTTCCATGTTTTTACTGAACACACAATGTAAACAGTCACAGTGCAGGTGGAGAAAGTATGTGAACCCCTAGACTAATGACATCTTCAAGAGCTAATTGGAGTCAGGTGTCACCCAACTGGAGTCCAATCAATGAGATGAGACTGGAGGTGTTGGCTAAAGCCGCCCTGCCCTATAAAAACACACACACCAGTTTTGAATTTGCTCTTCTCAAGAAGCATTGCCTGATGTGAACGATGCCTCGCACAAAATAGCTCTCAGAAAACCTACAATTAAGATTTGTCGTGTTTTGTGGGACGGACCTGACCCAAGACATGCAGAATCAAGCACGGACAATGAACTGGGAGAACAAAAAGATAAGTTTATTTAAGGATGAACTAAAGGCGTCTGACAACGTCAGGAATAGGACTGCAGCTCCGGTGCAGCATCTGGAAGACAGAGATCCTTTTAGACTCAGCTCCACAGGAACGTAAACAAAGTCCAAACAACCAGTCTTACTGTTTGACGACTAGAAGAGAGACGTGACCTGATGTGGAGTCCGGAGTTGTTATGGCAACGGTAGGTGCTGAGGATACTGGTGGAAACTGAAGATGGGGACAAAACCACAAGTCAAAACTTCAAGAGAGAAACAACCGTACAAAGACTAGAAGCCTAGAGACGAGAGCCACGAGCTACCTAAGAGGAGTAATCATCCGGCAAGTTGATGGCGTCTTGCTCCTCTCTTTATAGGAGAACCGGTTGATGGTGTAACTGACTGCAGCTGTCCCGCTCTGGCTCCGCCCACCTGCAGGTTGAAACTCAGTTGTTAAGGTGTGGAGCTCACCTCAGACCGTGACAAGATTTGTTTTCCAAAATGGTTTAAATGAAGGTAACTGGACTTCTTTCATTTCGGTAACACTTTACAATAAGGGTCCCTTTATTAACGTTAATTAGTGCAATATTAAGCATTACTAAACCATTACATAAAGTATTAACAACTGCTTTTATGCATTACATAGCATTAATAAACATATTATTTAATGCATTATTAAGCCATTAACTATTATTTATTACTGGACCTTAGTTAATGCAGTAATAAGCATTAAATAATGTTTAATTACTTAGCATCATGTGTTTTACTCTGCAGTAATTACCATGATAGTTGATGTGTTAATAAACCCTTAATAAATACCCAAGTAATCATTTACTATGGTTGTGTATTTGCAGTGAATAAGCAGTAAGTAACAGCTAACTAATGCATCCACTTATCCTACCCTGTATTTTGGATGTTACTTGGATGGGCATTAATAAATTCAATTCAGTTTATTTATATAGCGCCAAATCACGACAAGAGTCGTCTCAAGGTACTTCACAAAGTAAACATTCCAATACAGTTCAGTTCATTAAACAATTAATTACTCACTTACTAATGCTGTACTGTGTACGTCAGCAGGTAGCCCTTACCTGACCTTAGGTAAGGTAAAAACATGTATCCCTTTAGAAACACTTGCTAAATGCTTAATAGACTCATAAGCATTACTTTTAATTAATTCTTTGTACAGTACAAAGACTGACAAATTAGGTAGATAGACAGCCAGGTAGACTGACTAAGAAATGTCTAATGACAGAATTGATAATGTTCTTTAGTTCTTAAAGAGGTCAGATGTTTAAATTTGCTCAATTCTTCAGTTGTGAGTTCAGTTGTAAACACAATCTGTTTTGAAACACAAATAAAATGTGTAAAATGCTTGATATGTGATTGTTTCAACTGATATTGAATAAGTAAAGCTCATTTACCACTGTCGTGCATTTCCTAAGAGATAAATGTTTACACTTTACAATAAGGCTCCAAAATTCATTCAGTGATAAGCTTAAGTAATGCTTATGAGTCTATTAAGCATTTAGAAAGTGTTTCCAAAGGGATACATGTTTACACTTTACAATAAGGGTCCAAAAGTCATTTAGTAATGGTTAACTATGGATAAGTAATACTTAAATAATGCTTATGAGTCTATTAAGCATTTAGCAAGTGTTTCTAAAGGGATACATGTTTTTACCTTACCTAAGGTCAGGTAAGGGCTACCTGTTGACGTACACAGTACAGCATTAGTAAGTGAGTAATTAATTGTTTATTAATGCCCATCCAAGTAACATCCAAAATACAGGGTAGGATAAGTGGATGCATTAGTTAGCTGTTACTTACTGCTTATTCACTGCAAATACACAACCATAGTAAATGATTACTTGGGTATTAAGGGTTTATTAACACATCAACTATCATGGTAATTACTGCAGAGTAAAACACATGATACTAAGTAATTAAATATTATTTAATGCTTAGTACTGCATTAACTAAGGTTCAGTAATAAACAATAGTTAATGGCTTAATAATGCATTAAATAATATGTTTATTAATGCTATGTAATGCATAAAAGCAGTTGTTAATACTTTATGTAATGGTTTAGTAATGCTTAATAATGCACTAATTAACGTTAATAAAGGGACCCTTATTGTAAAGTGTTACCTTGATTTCTTTGAAGACGATTCGCTCTGAGGAAATCACAGAAGTCCAGTTACCTTCATTTAACCCTTTTGGATTACCATGACCTGGATGACTGAGAACCTTCACCAGCTTAAGAATTGTTTGTTGTCATACTTTTTCTTGCAGCTGTAGATGGCTTTAAAGGGGTTACAGGCAAAACGCATAAATAAAATCACAGCAGAAGATTTTAACCTCTAGTCCTTTGATTTTGATTTAATAGAAAGAAACTAGTTTATAATGTTCTACCTGTGCTAGTTAAGTGTATTTAAACTAGAATAAATTGGGTGATTTAAGTACCAAAGTATGTATATAATCCATCACACAAAAGGTTACACTGCTTGGATCATAGACGTTATAGGGCAGCACAGCCACACTTTCCAGCTTCGTTAAAACATAGAAAACTTGACTAAGTTAGAAAGGCATTTGTTTTTTTTCCACTTTTCCTGTAATCCACTGCAGGAATCACTACGCTTTTATTCAGGGCCGGAGTGGGACACATTTTCAGCCCAGAAGTTTCAGACCCCAGACCGGCCCACTTCATGACCAACTATTATTAAAATCATGTTACAACTTTTAATGTATAGTCTACAATAGCACACTGCTCTGTAAAGCCTGGTAATTCTGTGTTTTTCTAAAATAATTTCAATTCAGTGCAAGTAGAGTTGCTTTACAATGTAGGTTTATTTGAACATCAGTGCACATCTCCAACATTATTCTTTACAACACATTCTCTTCAACAATATAACAATCTACATTCTGTTCAAATAGGTGTTCTGAGATTTTCAAACCTTAAAAATGATATAAAAGAATAAATGAAAATATATTTTTAAATAGTGATAAATAAAATAAAGTGTTGCACTTTCTATTAACACTAGTTTCTTTTTTCTCTGTAAGGAAAGTATGGATGTTTTCCTACATATATTTATATATATACACCAATAATAATAGTACTATTGCTAGAATGGATTGAAAGGCTATGAACCTAAGAAAATATCAGACAGAGGTGAAGGTTTATGCATTTAACAAGACTTTTCATAAATGATGATAACTAGGGCTGCTGTATTATTTAATCTCCACATCCAGACTCAATTAGCTATCTTCTGTCTCATGAACAGAAGCTGGGACGTTTATGCCCACAAAGTTTTTTTTTTTGTACAACACACTCCTCTGGTTTTGACTTTTTTTCTTTCTTGTGCTTGCTCCTGATCTATATTGCCTCTCCACCTCCATGGTTCCACCTGTCTGTCGGCACATCTGACCACAGATGGTCAGATGCTGCATGTTGTCAATCATTGCAGGAACGTGCACGGTGTCAAATAACGCGTCTTTTCTGTCTCTCTCTCCTCTTGCCTGGGCTGACGGGAGCTTGTATGGCAAGCCAATTGGATCACAATTCGCCCACTTTTGAACACGTTCTGGTATTTAACGGCGTCTAAATCGCCGTTTTTAAACTATGAGGACGCGTTGTATGGCAAGCCGATCGGATCACAATACGCCCACTTTTGAACACGTTCTGGTATTTAACGGCGTCTAAATCGCCGTTTTTAAACTCAAAACGCCGAAAAAAGCGGCGTAAATCCCTTCAGAACGCCGTATGAAACGCCGTTTTCATGGTGTGTTTCAGAGCGGCGTAAAAAACGACGTTTTTCTGGTCATTGAACGCCGCATTGAACGCCGCTCTGAGACACCCAGAACGCGTCCTCAGAATGCGTTCTCAGAACGCGTCCTCAGAGCGCCCTCTGTATGGCAAGCCGATCGGATCACAATACGCCCACTTTTGAACACGTTCTGGTATTTAACGGCGTCTAAATCGCCGTTTTTAAACTCAAAACGGCGAAAAAAGCGGCGTAAATCACTTCAGAACGCCGTATGAAACACCGTTTTCATGGTGTGTTTCAGAACGGCGTAAAAAACGACGTTTTTCTGGTCATTGAACGCCGCATTGAACGCCGCTCTGAGACACCCAGAACGCGTTCTCAGAGCTCTGGGAACGCGTTCTGGGTGTCTCAGAACGCGTCCTCAGAGCGCGCTCTGAGAACACAGAACGCCGTAAAAAACGGCGTTCTGTGACTTTTCAGACGGCGTAAATAACGCCGTTTTATTTTTCATTATGCAGGCCACTCCCAAAGGTTTTCTCTGCCACTTATTTTAAACTTTGATCGTCCAATCCATGAAGAGAAAATACAGACAGCACTAGTTCATCCTAGATGCTATTTCCTGATTTCCTGAAGATGCTACTTTATGCTTCAAATCACCAAAGTAACCTAATCTATAGTGCTGATTGTTGTATTGGCTCATGTTAAACATCCTTTTACTATTGCTACTAGCATTGATATTAATAAAATAAAGACAATGACACGATCTGTCCTTAATAAAGCAATGTAACACCAACCACACGGACTGATGTGATGTTTGGAGTCAGACTTGTATCAGTAGCATGCATTCGCCACTAGGTGGCACCCACCCACATGTAAACTAAGCAACGGGGAATTTTTCAAAGTGGGTATTTGCAATCTCCTGTTTAGTTGCATAGTCTCACACTTCTTCCTCACATCTTTTGTGGGAAAACCTAGAAAACAAAAACATGCAATTTGCAGATTAGTGTCTACCAATATTGTACAAAGGAGGTCAATGCTATTTTCTTAATTCCTCTTGTGTTATTCCTACTATTTTGTTTACTTCTTCTTTAAGATTTCTTAGAACCTTTCTTTAACATAAAAACTGCATTTCAATTTGATAATGAACTAAAACTCCTCAAAGGGTAAAACCAGAAAAAAGGCAAATCTCATATTACACTGCAAACCAAAAGCCTTTTATGAGTCAGAAAGCCTATTTTATTTCAGGTTGGTTAACAGTTTAGAGATCCGGAGAAGCTTTAAATGACCGTTGTCTTGTTTATGCTCGTGAGATGTGCTATTTTAGTTACGTAATTAACTCGTAATGATAGCTAATGCTAACGGTGAGTACGTGCTAGGATCTACTTATAACTAACGTTTTAAGCCTTTTTAAATCCACATTTCTGGTACATTTGTTTGATTTTATTAAGGTATTAATGCCACGCTACAACACTGAGCTAACTGCTAAAAACATTAGCACTCTAAAAGCTATTTGCGGTGAGGACACGTGAAAACAGTATCAAACTGTTTACCTGCTGTTTATGTAGCTGCGTTTCTAAATAACTGTTCAATAAAACGCCATAAAAAACTTTTAGTAAGCCCTTACCTGTGATGAAGTGATCACTGCAAACTAGCATTTTCCGTTCTGTTTCTGCTCATCTTGCAGCCGGAGATTATGATCCACTAGTCCGCAATGTGGGAAGTGTCTTAGCATTGCGGTCATAATAATGCTTTTGTGTGCACTGTCTTTTCCTTCCGGTCACTTGCACTTACTTCCAGCTGGCGATCTTGGGTTGTAACTGTTGGCTTGTTACAGGTAGTATGGATCTCAGACGCCTGCTCATGAGAAGCTGCGCTGGTGACCTGAATCCGTCCACTGGTGTACATCTGTGCTCCAATATGGCCAAATAGGGGTCAACTGCTTGAGCTCGTGCTTTGTCCAGTATCGATTTAGCAGTTCGGACAGTTCGCTCTGCCAGTCCATTGCTCTGGGGATACAGAGGGCTTGATGTAACATGCTCAAAGTCCCATGAAACTGCAAAAGGTTTGAACTCTTGTGAGCTGTATTGCGGGCCGTTGTCAGAGATACGTTTCTCTGGCACTCCGTGTCTGGCGAATATAGCTTTGATCTTCCTGATGACTGCACCTGTGGTGGTAGAGTGGAGCTTTCCCATTTCAAAGTAGCAACTATAGTCTACAACTAGGAGATACTCCTCACCATTCCAAGTGAAAAGGTCTGATGCTACGACCTGCCACGGTTGGTCTGGAATTGGGTGTGGTCTTTCTTGGCATATTGAACAACTCTCAGCTGTGGAAGTGATGTCATTTCCCATCTTTGGCCAGAAAAGTGCATCCCTAGCTCTTTGTTTGCTCCTCTCAATACCCATATGTCCAGTGTGGATTTTGTCCAACATTTCTTTTCTCATGGCTTGTGGCACAATGATTTTGTCTCCTTTGAACAATTTCAATGTCGTATTGCTGCAGCTGTAACAGCATATGCTGTAGATGAGCGGGTGCACATGAGATGGGTTTCTTGAGTATTGACTCAAGAGGTTTATGGTCAGATTCCACCACAATTTTTATGCCGTAGATGTAGTTGTGAAAGAGTTTACATCCAAATAGTACAGCAAATAGCTCCTTCTCAATTTGCGCATAGTTTACCTCAGTCGGAGTGAGCGACTTAGAGGCGTATGCGACGGGGCATTCCTCTTGCTACAAGACTGCTCCCAGTCCGTGCTTGGATGCATCGACTTGTAAGGGAAGCTCTTTGGTAGCGTCGACGTAGCTCAGTATGTAGTCAGGGGGCCAAAGTCTCAAAAGGTCAATAAAATGGGTTGAACCTGACATGGTCTGCCATACTTTTTAATTGTGTTTTTTCTGTTAACTTAGACCCTAAGGACCAATAATTGGAAGGTCTGCTCTGCTGGAAATATTGCGAAAAAAAATTGTGGCCATTTTAGTGTATGAACCTGTATTTTTATCAGAAAAATGTAAAAAACTATTTCCCCCCCCCCAAAATTCTCAATGGGTTGGGTATGCTATCAATAAATGCATTCCAGACACACAGAACTCGTGCTGACAACATCCACTGAAAATATAACTCTTAAAACACATTTCTACAAGACTTCATGGACTTCATTAATTCATCAACCACTTTTCTTCGGTTCACAATGGAACAAAACCCAGTCTCCATCAATTTTCTTGATTTGAAAATCTATAAGAATATAAATCAAGAAATGGAAACTACTTTTTATCGCAAACCCATGAGTAGGAATACACTTCTGAGAGCTGACACTAACCATCCACATCACCTCATTAACAACATTCCTGTGGGCCAGTTCTTAAGACTGCGGAGAATCTGTAGCTCCACCATGGAGTTTGAGTGTATGGCTGCTGATATGATGCTGCGCTTCCAACAGAGGAGATATCCATCTTCCGTCATCTCATCTGCTTATGACAGAGCAAAGAATACTAACAGAGAATCACTTCTGGTGAAAAAACCTAAAACATCACACTCCCGCATTACTTTCTCCACTGAGTTTTCTCCAGCAGCAGGTAAAATCAAGAACATCATCTCGAAACACTGGAATGTTCTCAGGAGTGACCCCACACTTGATTCCATCAGCTCTGATCCACCTTTGATAACCTTCAGATGGGCCCGCACCCTGAGAGACCAACTGGTTCACTCAGAAACAAAGAAACCACCCATTATGAGAACTTGGTTGCCATATCAGCCGGTGGGGTTCTTTCGCTGTGGTCACTGTGCTCAGTGCTCCAACTCCCATGACACTAAATTCTTTACCCATCCACACACAGGTAAAAAATACCATATTTGGTCATTTATCAACTGCAACACCACCCATGTGATATACCTGTTGAAATGTCCTTGTGGGATGGCATACGTGGGACAGACAAAAAGACCCTTAAAAATAAAAATCTCGGAGCACAAAACCACAATACGGAACAATAACCAGGATTATGCGATGGCCCGCCATTATAAGGAGGCAAACCATGGATCAGCAGCATCACTCAGATTCTGGGGGATTGAGAAAGTCAAGACTCCTACCAGAGGAGGTGATATCATTAATCTCCTCCGTAGAAGGGAGGCCTATTGGATCTACAAACTCAACACCATGGAGCCTTCAGGGATTAATGAAGAGAACAGTCTTTCTTGTTTTCTATAATTCTATTTCATTTGGGATTTGGAATAATCTTGTACAATTTAAGAGCATCATATTTGTTGTATTTTGGCCTTGTTCTTTCCTCCATGCAGGATGCTGTTAGAGGAATATGATTTGTTTATCTGTTCCATTCTATTTTATCCACAGTTTCTGTGATTTAGATATAATCTTAATATGATACCTTAATTGTTTGGACTCTGACCCCTCCCACTTGGGATCAATAGTCCAATTAGAAAATACTTGCTAATTGAGGCACCTGTATTTAATCAGAAAGGCTTGTTGCTCAGATGTAATTCTGATGAAGACACATTTAGTGTCGAAACGTTAGTTGCTACTTGCACCGAATTAAAAAAAAAATTTTGCTCACCAGTGTGTTTTTCTACAACCTGTACACTCATTCCACAGAAAAAAATTATAAAAATTCAACCAAAATCATTGGATCTGTGAGCCTTTAAATACCAATTGGCGTAAGAGGTTAATAAACTAGGTGCAGGTGGAATAATTTACTGCATACATTTAACTTACATTTCCACTTAATGTTAAAACAGCTGGTTTATTTCTATTTGTTGTTGTTTGTGTACTCTCTTGAGATGCATTTAGTTCAGGCATGTTCATGGCCAACTAAAGGAATCTCTCTAGAACCCCCTAACAGAATAACTGTTAGAATTTCAATTGTATCTTCACAATGCATCCAAAAGTTGTTTCTGCATTCAATAGCAAGAAAGTTATGAAATGTAAAAATGTATTTATTTGTATTGTACAACTTGTCAAAGGCAAATTGGTGTCAACAATGATGCTGAAAGAGGCAAAAACTTCAGAACATGCTATGTTAAGATTAAAAAGATTCCTAGGCAGTGATGTTTAATAATGTGGACTCAAGCACCCATGTTAAATATCCAGAATATCTAACTCCATAGATTTTTCTTGCTTTCTAAACAATGGTTCTTTACCTTAAATTACTGACGGTTTTGGCGACTCACTGCCGCCATCTTCAGAACCACGCCGGCTTGACGGCTTCACTTCCGCTGCGCCTTCCCTGTCAATCACCAAGTCCCATGAATGATCCAGCGTGTAAACTTCTTCATCCCTATTCATGGTCCAGGGTCCACGTCTCCTTCTCGATCGCTTTTATCCATCTTCTGTACTTTTGTTGTTCTGTTGTTATGGTCTGTGTGCTGTTCCAGTCCATTATATGATTTTCTCTTGTGCAGTGGTCTGTTATGGCTGATTTCTTTATTGCGTTATCTGCTTCTTCTTTGGCTGCTCTGGTGTGTCTTCAGCTTGTTTCTTTTTCACATTCTTTTTGGTGTTCCATTTTTTGTGTGTTGAGTTGGCGACCTGTCTCTCCTATATATTTCAACTTTATTTCATTCAAAAAATATACAAAAAAAAAAACAATAAGAAAACAACAAAACAAAGTATATCTATACGTAGCATCATATAATTTTGAATGAAAAGGAACAGAATGAAGAAAATATCTTATAATTTCTGCCCCTTTTTACATAGAGAAATTAACACATTCCAGAATTATGATTATTTATAATTATTATTTATTATAATAATTATAATTATTTACACCTTCTTCTAGCCCCAATATTTTCTATTTTCCAGATTTTAATCATAGCCATAATTTAGTTTACATTTTCATAATTTCTTAATACACTTTCTTTGGTATGTTTTTTAAATATGATAATTGATTTTGATTCTTTTATTTCCCTGTTAAGGTTATTCCATAGTCTTACACCATATACAGAAATATTACAGTCCTTAAGTTTGGTTCTAAATCTAGGTAATTTAAAAACATTGGTTCCTTTCAACATTTAACCACTCACTCTCTTTAGAAACATTTTCTGAATATTAGTCGGTAACATACTTGTATTTGCTCTGTACATTGTTTGCAATATTTTCCAATCTACCAAGTCATAAAATTTCAGTATTTTAAATTTAATGAATAATGGGTTAGTTGGATTTCTGTAATGACTGATCCTCAGTGCTCTTTTTTGTAGAATAAACAAAGGTTGTGTATAGGTTTTATATGTGGCTCCCCAAATTTCTACACAATTTAAGTAAGGTACAATCAGTGAGTGATACAATGTTAATAATTCAGAAGTATTCAGTAGAAACTTGACTTTATATAATACAGTGGCTTTGGCAATTTTCCCCTTTATATAATTTGTATGTGACTTCCAAGTAAGATTCTCATCGAACATGACTCCCAAAAATTTTGTTTCTTTAACTTTATGAATTTCCATTCCATCCATCCATCCATCCATTTTCTGTAACCGCTTATCCGAGCAGGGTCGCGGGGGGCTGGTGCCTATCTCCAGCAGTCATCGGGCAAACAGGCGGGGTACACCCTGGACAGGTCGCCAGTCCATCGCAGGGCAACACAGAGACACACAGGACAAACAACCACACACACACCTAAGGACAATTTAGAGAGACCAATCAACCTGACAGTCATGTTTTTGGACTGTGGGAGGAAGCCGGAGTACCCGGAGAGAACCCACGCGTGCACAGGGAGAACATGCAAACTCCATGCAGAAAGACCCCAGGCCGGGATGTGAACCCAGAACCTTCTTGCTGCAAGGCAACTGCGCTAACCACTGCGCCACTGTGCAGCCTGAATTTCCATTCCATCTATTTTTAAAGATACTTCTCTATTTTGTTTGTTAGTAAACAATATAACGTTTGTCTTGTTCAGGTTCAGTGACAGTCTGTTTATATCAAACCAATTTTTAACTTTAATTAATTCACTATTTATCACTTGAGTTAAGTCATGTATATTTGATCCTGAACAAAACAATGTAGTATCATCTGCAAACAGAACTATACCAAGTAGTCTGGATACATTGATAAGGTCACTGATAAACAATATGAACAATTTAGGTCTGAGAACCGACCCTTGTGGCACTCCACAACTAATGTCACTAAGTTTAAATCTAGCATCATTTATCTGAACAAACTGTTCAGTTTATTGCAGAGTTTGCATGGGATTTCATATATGACTCCACATTTTTGTTCCTGTGCTATCTTGTCTTTTGGATGTACTAGTTCTTTTTAAAATTTCATAAAAGCAGTGAATGTAAATTTGGTTTATTTGAAAGTTGTTAATACAGGTAGCGCAATGAGCGACCGGCATTCCAGCACGCGTCACGGTTGATGCTCCCTGTCCCAATCGGAACACTTGTATACTACGCACTCGAAACCTTGCTGCGCACCTCCTCTAAGTGCACTTCACACAAGGGCGTAGGGCGAGTATTGGCATTGGGCCTTGGGCAAAATACGAATAAATGTTGCAACAGGGGTGTGGACACCATCCGCACTTGAGAATCAAATAGGCCCAAAGCACTCGCACCAATAGCCAGGAACGTGCAATTGAAGGGCGCATAGGTGGACGTGGGAGTATGTCGTTGCCAAAGGTGGATTTATGGCAGAGGTGGGATTTGAACCCATGCCTCCTGTCAGGAAAATTGTTTCTACATAATAACTAACAAAGTTCTTTCACCGAATAAGACTCAAAACATGGTTGTTTAAATTAAAAAGGTTTTACTTGCTGCAAGGACTCTGTGTTACAGTTCTGATTGGCTGCCCACAACAGAGTGGAGAATCCCAGCTCCTACCCCCTTCTTTTGTCTTTCCCCACTCCCCTTGGGCTGTCTTCTCCGCAGGGGGTTGTGGGGTGGAATGTGCTGTAATTTGACTCTTACTCCCACTTCTCAGTCAATGCTCTCACAACCAAATGCAGTCTATATGTGTATAAATGAAATGTTCTAAATGATACAGTATCATAAATGATTAAACATTAAAAAATAATTTTCCTAACACCTCCTGAGAGACTGGAGCCTAAATCCAGCGCCATAGACCACTCGGCCACTCTACCAAAGACACCAACTGTACGGCTGATTGTCATTCGCTGACTTTTGACGTTGAGAGGGCCTGTTTCGCCACTCACAAGTTAGCAGGATCAAGGAAATACTTGTCACTCATTCACATGTCATTTTATTAGGTAAATCCTCTGCAAACATCAAGTCTGCATATTATAGTGGGATTTAAAAGCAATGCATCTTGACTCACTTGGTTTCTTGAAGATCTTTGCCTTTTTTTTTAGACTGGTCCAGTTGCAAGATGCCTTGGTCTGTTGCAAAAGGCTGCGGTTCAGACTAAAAATATATGAGCACAACGATTAAAGATGTAGAAAAGGTTTTGAAGGGAGAGAGAAGTTAGCAGAGGATGGTTTCGATTCATTGACCTCTGGATTATGGACCCTGCACGCTTCTGCTGTGCCACTCTGCTTGACATTGGCTTCTTCATAAATGGTCCAATGAGTAATCTATTAAGATGTGCGTGTGCTGAAGCAATTTGCAAAAGTTGGCTACATTTTATGCATCTCTGTAAATGTCTAAAAAGGCAGCAAAGTCTCAAGAAGCAATGTTTTGATTTGTCGTTTAATCAACATAGCACTTAAAGAACTTTTTGAAGTTATTTCTATTTAATGAATGTGAAAAGCCAAGTCAACACTAAGGCCCAATCCCAATAATTCCACTGTGCCCTAAGCCCCTGTGTGAAGCGTGCCACTCTGCTCGGTGTTGCAAGTCTCACAATTGGACCAGTGAGGACTCTATTAAAACGTGTGCGTACACTAGGAATTTGCAAAAGTTGACTCTGTTGAAAGCATCTGTGTTAGTAATTAAAGCATAGTTTTTGATGTTTAATCTGCATAAGAGTTTAAGATTTATCGCAGTTTTTTCCATTAAACGCAAATGAAAAGTCAACTGAACAGCGCCTTGCCAACGGTGGAGTAATGGCAGAGTTGGGATTTGAATCCAGGCCTCCTGAGAGACTGGAGCCTAAATCCAGTGCCTTAGACCACTCGGCCACTCTATCGCGCTCACTGTAAGGTCTCTTGTCATTCACTGACTTTTGAAGGTGAAAGTACCTGTTTCGCCACTCACAAGCTGGCAGGATCAAGGAAATACTTAGCACTTTTTCACATGTCATTCAGGGAGGTAAACACTCTACAAACATCAAGCCAGCCCATCTCAGTGGGATGTAAAAGCAATGCACTTTGACTCACTTGGTTTCTTAAAGATCTCAACGTTTTTTTTGAGACTGGACCAATTGCAATATGCTTTGGTCTGTGTCAGGAAGAAACGGTTTACATTAAAATTATTTTGGGGACAAACGATAAATATGCAAGAAAGGTTATGGAGGGGGAGGTAATTTAGCAGAGGATGGTTTCGATCCATCTATCCATCGACCTCTGGGCCCAGCACGCTTCCGCTGCGCCACTCTGCTTGGTTTTGAGTCTGTCACAATTGGTCCAGTGAGGAATCTATTAAAAAGTGTGCGTACACTAGCAATTTGCAAAACTTGGCTACGTTCAAAGCATCTGTGTTAGTCATTAAAGTCTCAAGAAGCATTGTTTTTGATGTTTAATCTACATAAGTGCTTAAGACTTATCGCAGTTTTTTTCCATTAAACGCTAGTGAGAAGTCAACTGAACAGCACCTTGCCAACGGTGGAGTAATGGCAGAGGTGGGATTTGAACCCACGCCTCCTGAGAGACTGGAGCCTAAATCCAGCGCCTTAGACCACTCGGCCACTCTACCAATTGCGCTGACTGTAAGGTCTCTTGTCATTCACTGACTTTTGAAGGTGAAAGTACCTGTTTCGCCACTCACAAGCCGGCAGGATCAAGGAAATACTTAGCACTCTTTCACATGTCATTCAGTGAGGTAAACACTCTACAAACATCAAGCCAGCCCATCTCAGTGGGATGTAAAAGCAATGCACGTTGACTCACTTGGTTTCTTAAAGATCTCAAAGTTTTTTTTGGGACTGGACCAATTGCAATATGCTTTGGTCTGTGTCAGGAAGATACGGTTTACATTAAAATTATTTTGAGGACAAACAACAAATACGCAGGAAAGGTTATGGAGGGGGAGGTAATTTAGCAGAGGATGGTTTTGATCCATCGACCTCTGGGTTATGGGCCCAGCACGCTTCCGCTGCGCCACTCTGCTTGGTGTTGAGTCTGTCACAATTGGTCCAGTGAGGAATCT